>BQNB010013176.1:0-77704 GCA_026074375.1 Tanacetum coccineum | reverse complement strand
GAACTCCAAGAATTGTAGTTGTGTTTTTCAAGGTCCAATTTAATGGGGACCTTGTTAGGTATACTAAAGGGAATAATTTTATCGGTAAAAGAGGGCGGCGGTGGTGGTGGTGGGTTGTCTTCTACGGCTATGGCAACCGATGTTGATTAGGGTTATAAAAAAAATACGACAGATTTGAGGGGAAGGGAGGATCGTGGTTTTTGGGAGAGAAATTAGGAGATAAAATTTGGTCATGATACCATATTGAAGGTTAATTTGATTCCTTGATTATCTCCACAAAACATACAGTATATACTAGACGAATACCCGCGCATAGTGGCGGCAATTCCTAGCGGTAAATAGTTGTAGTGATGAAAAAAATTTATGGGTTATAAACGAAAAATAATAAAAGTTTGATGGTTTAGAGATTAAACATAATGTTTTAAAACACGGTTAAACCGGTTCTGGTTGAAAAATAGGTCAAATTAAACAGATTTTTATATTTTCAAAATCCGATCAAACCCGTCGGGTTTGAAGTGACCTAGGTCAACATTTCCTTAAAAATAATTTTAAGTCCTTTGAAAAAGTCCATGTCCGTGCATAACAACGAGAATTTTTAGCGGCAAAAAGCCATACTTGCGATATTGTGGTAAGAATATATAAAAACATTTACTGAAGTTGACAATATATCAATTATGAGATAAGTAAAATACATGTTTTTCGCCACGTACAACTTCTTGGTACAGGACAACATTACATGGCATTGCCACTTTTATCAAATCATTTCTCAATATAAAGATTGGCAGCTTTATCAAACAATTGCTAAATATAACGACGAGCATTTCAAAGCTATACACGACTGACATTCAACTTCCAAATCACTACTACATATAAGTTTGATGTCAACTCTGCTATATATTACAAAGATAGTGAAAAGATCATATGAGGTTTATGTTATACATCAGATTTAAAATTCACCAATTTCATAGAGAAAAAATTATAAATTCTAGGGCTTTATATATGTTAAGTACACTTTCTTTTGTTTAAGTAGATCAATTTCTTTAGTTCATCATCACCTTGTCTTTGAGGTCCATCGTATAACATTCATCATTTTTAACAATTGCTTTGTGATAGAAGATCAATTTGAGAGGACCACTCTCCTTAAACGATAACTAAACTAAACAACTAAATTAGAACTACGTTACTGAACTAAATTTTTCATTCTTTTTCTTCTCTTATTTCATTTGCAAAGATAAGTTACATATAAGCAGAAAACAAAACGTACACTACTAACCTATTTTCTAGGAATATAAAAGAACATGGGAACATGCTTTACATGGTCTAAACTACTCACTAAACTTGTGGAAAACCAAATGAACGTGGGAAAGATGCATGCATGCACAAACTAAAAGTCTTTCATGTATGTAAGGAGATAGCAGATGAGGTGATCGTATCACTTTGCCTCCTCCTTTTCCAGTCCAGGCGGCATTTGTACTAATAAGCAGATGTGTTCAACATCTTCTGTCTTGGATGAGTGTGGAGTTCTCGTATTTGGAATCAATGAGACTCGCGTCAACTTGATACGGTATGCTCTTCTAGAGGTGGTTGAGAATCGATCAAACACAACATCTGAAATCATCAAGAAGCATATAAATTCAATTTGCGTACATATAATCGGAATAAAATCATCAAGAACATATAATCGGGAATAACGTACTTTAATTTGCCACGGCTGGACGAAAAGGGATGGCCTACTGCTGAGGTTCAAGACAATGAGGTGCCTAAAAAATCTTGGGGACTAAAGAATTATATTGGCACAGCATATATATATATATATATGTGTGTATATATATATATATAGTTTGGTTTAAATAGAAAGTGATTTTGGGTAAAAATGATAGAAAGTGTAGAGAATTCATTTATGTATCATTAATATTATGTGAAAATGTGTCAATTGTGTGTCAGTTACAAGAAATTATGTGCAATAATTCATTTATGTGTCATTAATATCATATGAAAATGTGTCAATTGTATGTCAGTTACAAAAAATTATGTGCAAGTGTGTCAATATTGTTAGCTAAAAAATTCATGTGTGTCAATAATAGCGTATTAATAGTGTGTCAATATCGCTAGTGTGCTAGTTACAAGTCGTTATGTGTCAAATATGTAATTAATACCTCAATTTAATCTCATTAATACCTCACATCCAATGGCTAAAAATCCTTTCTATATTTTTTACCATTTGTAACTTTTCACAATAACCTCACCTATATAGAGTAGGGATCCGGTGAGAAGAAAAACTATAATGAGAAGAATAAGAAGGATTTCTAGCCACACATTTTAAATAGGAGAGAGAATTTTAATGAGAGATGCATCTATTTTTGTAGGTGCATCTTAAATGTGTGGTTGTGGTTTCTTCTTATCATTCTCATTTTAAGTTTTCTTCTTATTTGATCCTAACTCTATATAGAGTAAGGGTTCAGGTCCTCAATCAGTAAACAGTTAACAACCAGGTTTGTGGATTGGTTTTTCATCTTTGTTTGATTAATTTGAGCATTTTTAGTATATACATTTGATTAATTATACCTTAGAATATGATTTCCAATATGGGTTCTTATTTTAGTTTTAGAGATTTGTTTTTATGCATATGTGAAATTTTATTATTGATTTGAGTTTTGAAACAACCATGGCAGTAAATATATTTATTATGTTGCTATTATAATTTTTAGGATGTTCTTTGATAGTTTTTATGATTATCCATAATAGATGGTATGATTGTTTTTACTTGGTAGGTGTTTTCAATTTAGTTATTAACGATAACGTCCACCATGTGTTTGATAAAATGCTTTAGTGAAATTCATAGAGTACACAGGTAAAGAGCATTTTGGTAAATGAGATTTTTTAATATTTTTCATTTGAATGATTGTGTGCTACAATGTTTAACACCTGTGATTGCTTCGTTACTTGCAGGTATTTCGCCTGGATGCTAACGACATTCGAAAAGTGATGAAGGTGAATCTCTACCACATTATCCAGGGACCAACACCTAACCAGTCGTCACCTTTATGTAATTTTGAAATCCCATAATCATTTACATTTTTTTCATTTTATCCTATAATGAATGACACTACAAAAGTTATATCTTTCTATAATGAATCTATTCTGTAAGGAGCTAAAGGAAAGTGATGTTGCATTGGATATGTTTTTACTAATGATTTTTCATGTTATAAAGTGTTTAATATTTGGTTAAATAAATTATTATGAAGGTGGTCGGGTGTGCTTACGCATGTTCCTAATGCCGTGATTTTGACATCAAAGGTCAAGTATGGTAACGAGTGAGCTAGGTCAAGTAGTGTAAAACGTAGTAGAGATGATGATCAGTTCAAAGCTATTGGCTACCGAACGACAGGTAGTCTGCTACAGTTTATATTCATTAAAGGGACCAGTATTCTGCTTTTTATAAGACATACACAATTCTTACGTGTAGTGCCGGTTATGATGACATGGCTTATATATTGATCACCAATTGATTTTCATGCTACATAAGATGTTCGTTCTCCCAGGATACAATAGACTGTTTCAGATGAGGTAATTGTAGCTTTTGTAAATTTAGGCTAATAACCCACCTGGAAATGCCCAACACTTCATAAGTTTGGATTCGTTTTCATATGTTTTATGTTTTGGGGGGGCAATTTAGAACGTAGTCGGTTGTGTGCTCATGGTTTATAATTGATGTTAGTAGAACTACATATGTTATATGAGCCCAATATGCTCATGAGATGAAATAGACTTTTTTTTCATTATTGGTAATAAAATATCAGAAATATAGAAACTCATTGAATGACAAAAAAAGAAATGAAGATTGTATTTTTCTTAACAATGTTTATATTCTTTTAATGTTAACGAATTAAATATAGCAGTGCAAATTACATGTACTGCGATCTACATTTCAATAATACGATAACACTTAGTTTCTTCCAATTTAGTACTAATATGTTATGAGCGGTATTCACGATTAGATTGTCATACATATAGAATTCCTAAATGCTCATATAAGAAACATAGATTAAAAGGCCGGACTATGCAACGGAACTACACTTCAAGTACTAAGTATGGGAAAGAATATAATTGAAGCTAACATAATATCCACTGTTAGTGTTTCGCTATGATGATAAATAAAAGTCGAGGCCAAACATTATTGTAAGTTGGGTTGTTTCTTCAATGGCCAGTTTTCTCACATGGCCAATTATATGTCGTCTCAAGAGTCAAGAGCAGAAAGGGTGAAGATTCTATGTTGTGATAAAGATAATAAATACACAAATCTGATGAGGAATGTTGTGTACAAAGATGTTTTATTTCACATCTAAATAAAAAGCATATAATTTGTAAATACGGACAATTTATTAAGTTTTATTTCCTATTATCATATTAACATTCATTTCTTTTTGTTCTTTATTCACTCTATAAAAATTTCAAATTGTTCGTAATTCATTATCCGCTAATTAATTTTTCACTTGGATACTCACAAAGCGGGCTTTGCAACTGGTTATTATATATATACAATAATTATATATATATAAATAAATATAAATAATATATAAATATAATAAAAAAAAATAAATAATATATATATATAAAATGAAGCAGATCATTTATAATTATATAATATTTAGTACAACCGGTAATGTCAAGGACAATCCTGGTAGTTATGACGAACCGAATACATTCCCCTTTGTGTGTAATTAGTTCCAACTGTATATATGTGTTTTCAACATTTCCGTATGTATATAAATTAAGAGATTCAACATGTTGAGAAAATTAATTCAACATTTCCTAAATTAAAAGATTCATACTTTCAACATTTCAACAATCACGAGTCAATCAATCAATCATGAGTCTATCATCATGATAATAATGCTAATTATAAAGGTTATCCAATTGGGCATCAATCCTGCTAGCTCGAATCATCTTTTTCAATTTTAAAGGTTTTCATAGATGAGTCATGCAGCATTAAATTTTTAAGTTTTCAGTTTTTCAAGAATTATATCAAAATGTATTATAGATAGTATATATAGGATATAAAGAAAATGCTTGAGTCCAAGATAAGACCTACAGCTAATCTATAGTTAATCATGACAAGGATAATATAATCATACTAAGAATATGACACGCCTATTATGGTCATACTAAAAATATGTACAAGCTAATATAAAAAATATTTTTCGCCGGAGATTTTAGTTACAGGGTACCATCGCTGCAACTCGCGGGGTACCCTGCTAGTACAAACTAATCAAACATAAAATTTTCATACAATAAGTATAATTTTTCTTTTTATCGGCTTATCACACTATGCTTACTCATTTGGTTAGGTTTAAACTAGACCGTGTAAACATCAATCACACGGTTCCTGGTTTTTGGTGGTTTTTTGCGGTTTTGTCCGATTCAGCAGGCTGGTTTTGGACCGACCGGTTCCGGTTGAACTGCTCAGTCCGATTTTCTAAACATTGGTCGTATGCGCCGTATTTTTCATATCCATTTTTTCTTTTCATTCGACGTTAATTATTATACTTATATCGTCATGTGTAATAGATATCGAATATTTCAACTCTCTCTCACCAATATATTATCATTCATTGTCAGCGCAGTGAAATCTCATGAATAACCCTAAGCGCCTTTATAAAATATGATCCGCATTTAGAATAGGGCACATGGTCAGGGGTAATGCAATCCACGACACGGAAATTAAATAATAACGTACGACTCGAAAATAACAAACTTTTTTAAATAGAGACAAACTCGTAAATTCCACCTCAATTAATACCTAAACACAAATGGGATGGCTGGCTAGGGGTTATATCACAAAATGCATCCCACGTCAATTAGAATCACCCGCCGTACAGATCAATAAAACATCCAGACGGTTAAACAAAAAACCCAACCCCCTTCCTCACAATATATCAAAAGATTATCTCACACTCTTTGCACCCATCGCAATTCTTCCAGTCTTCACTTTCCTTCACCTCATAATTGCCGTTGATTATTTCTCTAAGGTCCATTACTCATAAACCTATCTTCTTTTCTATTTTGTATTCCTTATTTACATCTATATAAAAGTCTTGTATATATGCATAATTGTCCTGTTTTAGATCTGTTTTTTTTTATGCTGTGATTGATCCTGGTTTTTAGGTTTTTATGTATTCGATGATGCCTAGATTCTGAATTATATTTAGCTAATGTATGTAACGATTATTTATGTCGAATGCTTGTTTACTGTCTATTTTACTCATGTTTTACTGTTATTAGGAGACTAAAAGTACTCTGATTATATAAAAGTGTTGTTTATTTATTGTTAAATTTTCTCGTGAATTACTTCTAGAGTTAACGACAGATGCTAAACGACTTCCACTAAAGTCTAGGCGAGTTTTTACTGCTATCAGGCTAGCTTTGAGTGGTAACATGTTGATAATAGTGGTTAGTTTATAATTTAGCATGAATTGTAGCGCAGTTAAATTTCGCATGACATAGAGCTATCAGTGTTGAATATCTCTTGTTAGGTTAGTTTTGTGTATATATAGCTGATTGTTGTTTTGTTCATAAATGAAGCTTGATTTTGTAACGATTTAGCTGTATTTGCTTGTTTTTAGGTGTAGTTTTGTGTATATGTTGATATCAAGTGGGCTTACAGATTTTTTTGTATTATAGCGTAGTGATTTATAAGCGGTTTGGTTTTGCATGAATTTAGTGGTTTATTAAGCTGTTAGCTTATGTTTTGTTTATATATTGTTTATTTAGCATGATTTTTTAATAATTATTTCATTTGAAAGATTTTTTTAAATATTTTTTAATATTTTTCCCATATTTAAATATTTTGTCTTAATATTATTTAATATTTTTCATTTTATTAAAACAAAAAGCAGTAGCTAAATTGATTTTTAGAGTATATAGTTGTTATTAAGCGAAATGACTTAAGAGAATGGCTCAGTACTGATTTTGTTGTGTATGTAATATTGGAGGTTGCCTAGAATTGACTAATGCAACAACTTAATGATATGCATTGTTGCAAATGTGACTAAGAGAGACTTGGATCAGAGACTTTGCTGATGTAAAGATTTTACGTAGTTTGAAATTATTAATGGCCCCGCAATCTGTAGAATTATACTTGCACGATCGGAGTTTACAAGTGTTGTCTGGCTTATTTCTTCGATAAAAGCTTAAGGGACTGTATTCATTTCCCTATTTTTTGATCTTCAAAATATTTTATTCATCTATGTCGTCAATCCCCATACAATGCAAAATATGCCTGTGATCTTTCCCAGTCAGTAGTTTTGTAATCTCGCAGTTTCTGAAATTGTAGCTATCACTTATACTATCTTTCTGCTTTCTTACTTCATTCACAGTCGGGGCATCAACCTGCCGTAATAGTGTGGAACTCTGCCACTTTGGCTTCAGTATCAGAACTGAAAGGCCATCGATATGGTGTAGCTTGCATCGCTCTTTTTGCTGCTTTTTTTTTGGTAAATGAGATTTTTTAATATTTTTCATTTGAATGATTGTGTGCTACAATGTTTAACACCTGTGATTGCTTCGTTACTTGCAGGTATTTCGCCTGGATGCTAACGACATTCGAAAAGTGATGAAGGTGAATCTCTACCACATTATCCAGGGACCAACACCTAACCAGTCGTCACCTTTATGTAATTTTGAAATCCCATAATCATTTACATTTTTTTCATTTTATCCTATAATGAATGACACTACAAAAGTTATATCTTTCTATAATGAATCTATTCTGTAAGGAGCTAAAGGAAAGTGATGTTGCATTGGATATGTTTTTACTAATGATTTTTCATGTTATAAAGTGTTTAATATTTGGTTAAATAAATTATTATGAAGGTGGTCGGGTGTGCTTACGCATGTTCCTAATGCCGTGATTTTGACATCAGAGGTCAAGTATGGTAACGAGTGAGCTAGGTCAAGTGTGGTAACGAGTGAGATGATGTTCAGTTCAAGAGCTATTGCTACCAACACATGTAGTCTGCTTCAGGTTTATATTCATTAGGACCAGTATTCTGCTTTTTATAGACATACACAAATTCTTACGTGTTGCCGGTTATGATGACATGCTTTTTAATGATCAACAATTGATTTCATGCTACAGTAAGTGTTCTTCCACATGAGTACAATATGACTGTTCTGATGAGGTAATTGTGCTTTTTAATTTTGGCTAATTACCCACCTGGAAATGCCTACACTTCAGTAAGTTGGGATTCGTTTTCATTTGTTTTATGTTTGGGCAATTTAGTACGTAGTCGGGTGTGTGCTCATGGTTTATGGATGTTAGTAGAACTACATAATGTTTTATGAGCCCATAGTGCTCATGAGATGAAATTGACTTTTATTTCATTATTGGTAAAAAAATATCAAGAAATATAGAACTCATGAATGACAAAAAAAGATATGAAATTGTATTTTTCTTTAACATGTTTATATTCTTTTTAATGTTAACAATTAAATATTGCATGCATAATACATGTACTCGATCTAAATTTCATATATTACATAACACTTTAGTTTCTTTCCATTTTAGTACTAATATGTTTTGCGGTATTCACGATTGATTGTCATACTTTTAGAATTCCTATTATGCGCATAAGAAACATAGATTAAAAGGCCGGACTATGCAACGGAACTACGCTTCAAGTACTAAATATGGGAACGGATATAATTGAAGCTAAGATAATATCCAATGTTAGTGTTTCGCTATGATGATTAATAAAAGTCGAGGCCAAACATTATCGCAAGTTGGGTTGTTTCTTCAATGGCTAGCTTTCTCGCATGGCCAGTTACATGTCGTCTCAAGAGTAAAGAGCACAAAGGGTAAAGATCCTATGTTGTGATAAAGATAATAAATACACAAATCTGATGACGAATGTTGTGTACAAAGATGCTTTATCTCACACTTGAACTAATAGCATATACTTTTGTAACGGCGGACAATTTATTAAGTTTTATTTCCTCTTATCAAATTAACATTCAAATTTTTAGTTCTTTATTCTCTTTATAAAAATTTCACGTTGTTCGTAATTCATTATCCGCTAATTAATTTTTCACTTGGATACTCACAAAGCGGGCTTTGCAACTGGTATATATATATATATAATAAATAAATATATATATATAATATTATACAAAAAGTATATAAAATTATATACTATATATATGAGCAGATCATTTAAAATTATATATTATTTAGTACAACCGTGTATTGTCATGGACAATCCATGGTATGTGTATGACAACCAATACTTTTCCCTTGTTGTGTATTAGTTCCAACTGTATATATGTGTTTTCAACATTTCCGTATGTATATAAATTAAGAGATTCAACATGTTGAGAAAATTAATTCAACATTTCCTAAATTAAAAGATTCATACTTTCAACATTTCAACAATCACGAGTCAATCAATCAATCATGAGTCAATCAATCATGATATGCGTATTAAAAGGTTTCCAATGGGTCAACCTAGCTCGTTCATTCTTTTTCAATTTTAAAGGTTTTCATAGATGAGTCATGCAGCATTAAATTTGTAAGTTTTCAGTTTTTCAAGAATTGTGTCAAAATGTTTTATAGATAGTATAGACAGGATACAAAGGAAATGCTTGAGCCCAGGATAAGACCTACAACTAATCTAAGCTAATCATGACAAAGATAATATAATCATACCAAGAATATAACACACCTATTATGGTCATACTAAAAATATGTACATGCTAATATAAAAAACATTTTTCCCCGGAAATTTTAGTTACAGGGTACCACCGCTGCAACTCGCGGGGTACCCTGCTAGTACAAACTAATCAAACATAAAATTTTCATACAATAAGTATAATTTTTCTTTTTATCGGCTTATCACACTATACATGGTTTTTAAAACTAGACCGGACAGCAAATCACACGGTTCCCGGTTTTTGATGGTTTTTTGCAGTTTTGTCCGGTTCAGCAGGCTGGTTTTGGACCGACCGGTTCCGGTTGAACTACTCGGTCCAATTTTCTAAACATTGGTCGTATGCGCCGCATTTTTCATATCCATTTTTTCTTTTCATTCGACGTTAATTATTATACTTATCGTCGTAATAAATCGAATATTTCTTTAACTTCATTATATTATCATTCATTGGTCACCGAAATTCATGAATACCCTCAAGTGCCTTTATAAAATATGAGTCCGCATATAGAAAGGGCACATGGTCATGGGTAATGCAATCCACGACACGAAAATAAAAATAACACGACTCGAAAATAACAAACTTTTTAAAGGACAAACTCGTAAATTCCACCTCAATTAATACCTAAACACAAATGGAGGCTGGGCTAGGGTATATCACAAAATGCAGTCCACGTCATTTAGAATCACAGCCGTCAGATCAATAAATCCAACGGTTAACAAAAAACCCTAACCCCTTTCCTCAGTTATAAAATCACTCTTTGCACCTCACTTCTTCCATTCTTCACTTTCCTTCACCTCTCATTTGCCGTTATTATTTCTCTAAGGTCCATTACTCATAACCTTCATCTTTCTATTTTGTATTCTTATTTACAGCTTATAAAGCTTGTATATATGCATGTCTTTTTAGATCTGTTTTTTTTATGCTGTGTTGATCTGTTTTTAGGTTTTATGTATGTCGATGATGCTAGTTTTGAATTTATTTAGCTTGATTATGTAACGATTAGTTATGTCATGCTTGTTTACGTTTTGTTTACTGTTATTAGGCTAAATTCTGATTATATAAAGGTTGTTTTATTGTTTAATCTGCTTAGTTAGGTAACGATTAGCTAGTCTATGCGAGTTTATTCTGTTATCAGGCTTAGCTTTGTGTAAATGTTGATAATAGTGGTTTAGTGTATAAATTTTAGCTTGATTTTGTAGCGGTTAGTTAAATTTCGCATGATTTTAGAGCTATCAGTGTTGAATATCTCTTGTTAGGTTAGTTTTGTGTATATATATAGCTGATTGTTGTTTTGTTCATAAATGAAGCTTGATTTTGTAACGATTTAGCTGTATTTGTTTGTTTTTAGGTGTAGTTTTGTGTATATGTTGATATCAGTGGTTTAGTTTTTGTATTTAGCGTGATTTATAGCGGTTTGGTTTTGCATGATTTAGTGGTTATTAAGCTGTTATGCTTAGTTTTGTTTATATATTGTTATTTAGCTTGATTTTTGTAACGATTAAGTTGTAGTTGTTAGGTTTAATATGCTATGGTTATTATAACCGTTTTGTTTATGTTTTAGCTTGATTTTGTAACGATAAGCTTGTTTGATAGGTTTTATCTTGTGCATTTGCTATGAAAATAATTCTGATAACGGTTTGCGTAGTTATTTAGCTTGATTATGACTGATTAGTTTTGCTATGCATATAGTTTGAATGATATTGTTGTATTGATTTTCATGATTTGTTTGTCATAACTGCTGTTTGTATGTTAAAACTCATTTTTATCTGTTTATTGATGACTTTGTTTAGATTACTTTGTTTGGTTTTATAAGAAATTGTTCTGATCTGTATTGTTGAAAGCTTTGTAGATATGACTAGTCATAAATTTACTTGAAAATATTGATGTTAAATCATTTATTAGCTATGTTAAGTCAATGTTAAAATCATTTACATGCTTATTAATGCATCTGATGTGCATATTGTTACAGCCATTATATTGTGTAAAATGATTTAACATGCTAGCTTTTTGGTACCTAATGTTTGTTTCAATGATGTGTACATAGATATTTGAAGCTCATTATATTGTTTATTTAGCCGTAGTGTAGAATTATTTTGGTGTTCATTGTTTGATACTCAAAAGTTTTTTGACTGATGTTTTAACTGTTTGTTTTGATATTGCAGATGGGTAAGGAAAAGATTCATATCAGTATTGTGGTCATTGGACATGTCGACTCCGGCAAGTCTACAACCACTGGTCACTTGATCTATAAGTTGGGAGGTATTGACAAGCGTGTGATTGAGCGTTCTCGAGTCAGGAGGCTGCCTGAAGTTGAATCAAAAGTCCTTAAGTACGCATGGGTGTTGGACAAACTTAAGGCAGAACGTGAACGTGGTATCACCATTGATATTGCTTTGTGGAAGTTTGAGACCACCAAGTACTACTGCACGGTTATTGATGCTCCTGGACATAGAGATTTTGATCCAAGTAATATGTATTACTGGACAACTTCACAGGCCTGATTGTGCTGTCATGATTATCGACTCCACCACTGGTGGTCTTTGAAGCTGTATCTCTAAGGATGGTAAGGACCAGAGAGCACGCTCTTCTTGCTTTCACCCTTGGTGTCAAGCAGATGATTTTGCGTCGTGTAACATGGTGAGGATCATTGAATTTGTTCACAAGGTTTAACTGATGCTGATGTTGGTTATGTCTGTTCTGTTTGCTATACTGTTTTTTTTGTTTAAAATTGTTTTGAGATCGGTTGCTTACCATTCCAAGTACTCAAGGGAAGAGTAGAGGAAATAATTTGTGAAAGAAGTATCATATAACTTGAGAAGGCTCGTGATACAACCAGACAAATTGCTTTTGTGCCCATCTCTGGTTTTGAAAGGTGACAAACATGCTTGTGCGATCACCACCTTGACTGGTACAAGGGACCTATCTCTCCTGCAGCTCTTGGACAATATCAATGAGCCCAAGAGTCCATCAACGACAAGCACCTTCGTCTACCACTTCAGCGTTTACATGATTGGTGGTATTGGATCTGTGCTGTGGGACGTGTTGAAAACTGGTGTCATGCAAGCCTGTATGGTGTAACTTTTGGACCATTTTGTTTGTCACACTGAGGGAGTCAGTTGAGATTGCACCACGAGAGTCTATACTGATGCTCATCCTGGTGACAATGTTGGGTTCAATGTGAAGAATGTTGCTGTTAAGGATTTGAAACGTGGGTATGTTGCATCTAACTCTCAAAGGGCGACCCATGCTAAGGGGTGCTGCCAGTTTCACCTCGCAGGTCATCATCAGAACACTCCGTGTCAGATTGGAAACGTTATGCTCCAGTGCCTTGATTGTCACACCTCACCTTTCGCGTTAAGTTTGGTTAGAATCTTTGGACCAAGATTTGGACAGACGATTCTGGAAAAGTGTTGGAGAAGGAACCCATGTTCTTGAGAACGGAGATCGCTGGTATGGTTATGATGGTTCACAACCAAAGCCCATGGGTTGTGAGACTGCTGTGAATACCCACCTCTTGGAAGGTTTGCTGTGAGGGACATGAGGCAGACTGTTGCTGTCGGTGTTATCAAATCTGTTGACAAGAAGGACCCAACTGGAGCCAAGGTGACCAAGGCCGCAGTCAAGAAGGGTGCCAAGTGAGTTGTTTGTGGTTTGGATCATGGTGTTTATCTTGTGTCTTTTCATTTACTAGTTTTGAATTTTATATTTTGTCAAAGTGTTCTATTATGGAGTACAGACTTTTGCTGTGGTGAAATTGATAGTTACTGCAATGAGCTTGTTAGTTGATGGGTAAACAATTGATATCTGTTGTCCAATATTTTGGTCATTTTCTGGATATGTTTTGTGTTTGTGTCGTTTGGTCATATAGTTACTGTACTCTGTTTCCAGTTTTTTACATATTTTTTGCTTATCTAATTTCTGGTAATCAGGTTAAAACACTGCTTTCAAAAACAATCTGTTTCCAGTTTTTTTACATAATTTTTGCTTATCTAATTTCTGGTTATCGGGTTAAAACACTGCTTTCAAAAACATTTTTGCTAGTGAAAATCAACAATGTAAAATATTATCCTGCAATTAATCTACTGAAGGTTTGATAATTTGTTTGCTGTTGTTAAATGTTCATAATACCAAACTGTTTTGGTTTAGAACTAGGCGTGCAACTTCTATTGAACAATCCTTCACAAAGCAAGTGATCATACCTTTACTATATTAATTCCAAAGCAAGCGCTGTGCTTTTTGATATAGGTCTAATAAAATCTTTCTCGACTCATCTCAGTTGTCCAATTTAAGTTTGATGTTATTTAAACAAAGCATTAGAGCATAAAAATTGCACATTAAGCCTAATTAACCTAAACCTAACATCTATGTATCACTTCAATAGTTCAAAATTTCTTATAAAATTAAACAGGATACATCATAACACTATGACATTACACGTATCCGGAATTTATGCTGATCCTATAACAATTACTCAATCATATTTAACCTAACTTCTAAATTACAGCTCAAATTAAAATTCATAAATACAAGGTATGATGCACCTGAGAATGAATGAGATTAGAGATACAAGGGATAAATACAAGGTATTATGTTTATTCTTGCGATTTTTTTAGAGAGTAACAATTAGGAGCGTCAAAAAACCCAACCCAACCCGAACAAGCCTATTCGGGTGGGATTACTCAGGTTAAAAAATTTATTCGGGTTATTCGGATCAACTCGAGTAACCCGAATACTAATAGGGTCGGGTATCGGGTTGGAAACTTTTGGCTAAATCGGGTTTGAGTCGACCTGAATAATTTTTTATTTATTTTATTAATATAAATTTTATAAATATTATATTTAAATGAGTACATAATAGGCAATTTTATTAAATTTACTCATGTTTGGGTTGACCCGAACCCGAATGAACCCGACACGAGTTGACCTTACCCAACCAAACAAGAAAAAAATACAACAAAAATAACAAGAAAAAAAGTAAAAATAGTATTTTGGTCTAATTTGGGTCTTTATAAAAAAATGTTTACAAGCAAATTAAAATTCCTCACCTTTTAGAAAAATCATAATTCTCCTCATTCTGGCAATTTATAAAATTTTATATTTCTTCATTTGGGTTACCAAACATAATAAATAGAGGAATTTAAAATTTAAATGTCATGAAATCCTCTTAATATACCCAACCAAACACACCCCAATGTATCTTTTGCACTAAAATATTATTAAATGTATGCACTAAACATGACCTGTTATAAATATTTATTTATCATGTGGCTATCCACATTCCGTAACGTTTCATCATTATGGAACCATCTTATTGTTGTATTAATACATGGACGTATTAGTGGCTTACATATAGGGTCTATGTATTATATTTAAGGAATCACTCTCAAGGAAATGAAGTTTCGAATTTCTCTTTTCTTTCTCTTCTTCATTTTATTACATCGGTTATATGGTGTTGCTTTTAGGGCGTTGTTTACAACACGTTATCAGCAGAATTGGCTCGGGTGAATAAAATAATAAGAAGAAGGTATGGCTTGAAACCCTTACATGGTGGTGGTGGTGGTATTTCAAAAGATATCTAACTGAAAGAGCAATCTTGCGGTTTGAACGTGACATCATGTTGAGATAAGTTTTCTCTTCCACTTTGATTAATTGCTCGTGTTTGTTTTAAAGTGTTACCATTTTCTATAAATTAAAGCAAGAAACATACATCTTACTAACGTGAATTAAACTTGTTACAAAGAATAAAGTATCTCAGTGAATTGTCGAATTTCTTATGAATCACGCTGTGATGAAGTTGTCTATACTTAATCAGACTATTGGACTAAATATTCAGCCTTTGTTTGTTATTCAAGTATCATTTCTTTGATGTTATTTAAACAAAGCATTAGAGCATAAAAATTGCACTTTTGGTCAAGTTCATGTTAAGCCTAATTAACCTAAACCTAACATCTATGTATCACTTCAATAGTTCAAAATTTCTTATAAAATTAAACAGGATACATCATAACACTATATGTAGATGATTAGTTTTTTTATTTTCACGTGACACACAAAATATGCATCATTAGAATAAGATCAAAGCTTTACCCATTCAAAAAATTATAAGCACTACGAGTTAACGTATGAAGTTTACTTAAATGCTTACGTATCGAGATTGATATATATATAATTTCAACTTGATGGTTAAACTTGATTTTGGTATTGTTTCTTGAACGAGATGATGATCTATGAGGTGATAGATATATTCACTTTGTACCCTAGTCTAAGTGATTTTTTATCTTGTTGAGTTGTGATTATTATCTTCTTGATTCAAGTTTAAAGTACAGGTACTTACTCTCTTTGATTTCTTAGATATTTCAAAACATTTCTAAAAACAATTCTTTTCTATGTTGGTCATGAACATGTCATGCAACATATGTTTTACGTAATCATTATATTTTATGTAAAATCATAGAGTTGGTTTATTTCTATCGGTATACATATATAAAATGACTAAAGTTTTGTACCTAACTTTACAAAATAGTGAAATTTTAATGAGATATGTATAACCACTCGAGTGACATATATAAAGTTACATATTTGGTATAATATAGTTGAGCATCATCATGATTGATATTAAATAATGAAATACACTAAATGAAATAGCTTACTAGTGAACGATCTTTTTAATATATGTTGTGTTACTCCTTCGCATTTGACATCTTTTTGGGTTAAAAATGTTTATCTCAGTTTATTTAAAGGTCAAATTAATATTAGTGGGATAATGTTTAGCTTTCTGCTCACTATCTCGATCCTCCTATTTAATGTGCAAGATTTATTAAGTTTAATGTCTATTTAGATATGGTTCATACATTGTCATCATATAAATTGTTCTAGTTATTTGTCTGTGTTGAGATACATGTATTTTTATGTCTCGTATACTTGAATTATATATGGCATCTATAAAATCAAAAAGTGGTGAATTGAATAGCGATGATTTAACATGTTGGTTGATTCATTATTCGCATGTGGTTACAATGATACTGAGTTGTTTGATTTATAAAGATAAAACAGTTTCATGGGTGTTTGATCCCTTTAATAAAGGAAGCATGAGAATTTATGAGATATGATATACTTCACGATCATTACTATGTGCAAACTATGAAAAATATCTTAAAGTGATTTTTATTATGTTGGACTAAAGCCTTGGTTTGCACTCTTGACATGTTATCTAAGCTCCAAAATTTTGTATAGGTTTGACACGTAGTTATATGAAAATTATGTGCTCATGTGTTTTGGTCTAATATTTGCATTTGGCTAAATTAAATAACGGGCTTTTCATAAAGTATCATTTAACTCGTCCTCCAACGGATAACACTACACCTAATATGAGAATCATCTTTTGTGTAAATGTCAAAAATTTATTGACAAGCCCTCCAAGGAAAAGCTGTAAGACCAAATTTAAAGTGAATGTTAAAAATTATTGCTAAGGTTCTTAAGGATAATGGATACATCATGTATAAGAATAAGATTTCTTGGTTAAGTTAAATTGTGTTTCTAAGATACAAGACTTTATTGGCTGTTTGATGGTGTATATGTACGCAACGAGATTATTGCGTGTAAGAGTAATTGATACCATACTTATCATTTGATGTTTACCATGTAGTTTTATTTGCTTATAAGACACCATCATCAATGGTTTACGTATATACGTGTTTTACAAATTGTGCAAATTCACAAGTATATAACATGTGTTTCATGTTAAATGATGTTATAGGCTAAGGGGGTATTATAATGCATTGTGTGAAAGCCATAAAAGTGTTTATATAAATTCGATTGATGAAAAATAAGTATAAATGTGATCATATTTTAATTTCTTCATATTATTCGACTTTAACATAAAGTCAAGTGCAACTGAATCACATGTGGTCATAAACTAGTTGTTTATGTGCCAAGATTTCGCAGAAAGTAAAGTGCGGTTGAAGCACAAGTGGTCATAAACAAGAAGTTTATGTGGCAAGATTATTTTATTATGTGGCATGACCGGCTAGACCATCTCGAGTTAATGATGATGCGTAGTGTATAGAAGAACGATATGTTTTTTAAATATAAATTTAATTGTTCTCGATGGAAGTAAATTGGTCATCTATCACCATCAAATTACAGTAAGGACCTTGTCCTATAAATTTTTGTAAAGAATATAAATGAGATGTATGTAGGCCTATACATCTACAATGTGGATCATTTTGAGTTTTAAAATTAATGCATCGTCAAAATGATCATTAAATACGCAACTTAAGGTTAGCGTGATTAGTGGCTTGACTTATAAAATGCAAGCACGGTTTTTCAAATTATATTTTTGGTGATGGTGGTGAATACTTTCAAGTATTGGGCTATTATTGGAATAAGTGTTGAACTTAAAGGTAGCTCATGTTCATACACAATTTGCTTTTGTTGAAACGTTTATAAAACGTCTTCAGTTGATTGCAAAGCCAATAATTATGAGAACAAAACTTTTAGTTTATGGGGCAAGTTATAACATATGAATTCGCATCTTGCCAACAATCTATAATGTTTACTCCCCATTAGAATGGTTTTTGGTCACAAACCATATAGTTCCCATGTGAGATATTGTGCAATATATACTAAATTCGCCACAATGCACAAAATGGGATGTTAAAGTTGATAATTCATTCAGGGGGAGAATGGGCAGCATGAAATTTGGAATGAATTATGATAAATACAAATGGTGATCCTCACACCAATGAATATGAACTTGAAGTTCAAGGGACAATATACATTCCAGATCTAGTAATTGCCAGATATGTTTAGTGACTTAAATAAAGTAACTAGATCATATACGCTGCTAGAGCTTCAATTACAACGTATGTCCCAACAATAAGACCAATGATTGGTAGTAAGTCTATGGCACGTCTACAACGTGATAGACTAATCGATTCCAAATAAAAGACCTCAAATAAAGATATAAAATGGAGCAAGAAAGTTAAGATGGTCGGGTCGAGGTAACAAAGACCCCATAACAGTCTCCTAAAGAGACACTAAACATGAAGGTAATTGAAAAACCCCGGGTACGTGAAAAAAAACTATGAGATCTCAATAAATGATATAATGTAATGTCTAGTGAAATGTGGAATCGAAAAGAAATGAATCGACGTCGATAGCTATATATGATAATGCACACGAAAATGATCATGTAAATAAATAATAGAGCGCTAAAATGAATGTGAGGACCTTGGATTGATGAATGGCCAAAATTCAATGACGCAAGTAACTAAGAATGATTGAAATCTCTTGTGATGAAACATGTGTTTGAGACTTAGAAGTCCATATACATAAATGTATAAATCTTATTGGATATGCATTGGTCTTTATGAGAAATCGAAATTAAATTATGCATAAGATACAAGTGATGGCACACGTATATTTTCTCAAATACTTGGAAATTATCATATAGATATATGTTCACATGTGGTGGATCCAATAATGTATTTTAATATTGTTTAAGTCTGACAATGTGACAAATAATTAATTTGCGTCTAAAAGATAAATGAATAATGTAGAGATTTTATTATATGATATAAAATGCATGAAGAATGCTAGTGAATTTTAATGCTTAAAGCTTATAAGAAAAGTTCTCGAGAACACTACTTGATTGTATTGAATTAATCACCTTAGTGAATATTTATTAAAGGGAGGATACAAAAAATGATTCTATCTGCCCATGCATTTTTATATAAAGATCTGTACATTAATATATCATAATTGTTGTGTATGTTGATGATCTGAATATTATTAAAACTCCATGAGAGGTTATAAAGGCAGTTGAATGCTTAAAGAAAGAATTTGAGATAAAAGACCTTGAAAAAACAATTTTTGTTCTGGATTAGAAACTGAACATCTAAAGAGAAATCCTCGTTCACCAAAATGCATACACAGATAAATTGTTAAAAAGATTTTATATAGTAAATCTCATCTATTAAGCACCCCGATGGTTGTAAGGACCTTAAATGTTGAAAAGGACCATTTTTAACCTACAAATGACGACGAAGAAATTCTTGGTCCATAAGTACCTTATTTAAGTGCCATGGGGGCATTGTTATTTCTTGCGAGTCATACAAGACTCGATATATCATTTCTGTTGAACTTATTGGCAAGGTATAGCTCGTGTCCAACAAGAAGACATTGGAATGTGGTGAAACAAATAGTTCGCTACCTTCAAGGTAAAGATATGGGTGTATATTATACTAACCCATCTGAAAGAAATCTAGTTGGTTTTGCAGATGCAGGATATATGTGTGATCCCCATACCGATCGGTCCCAACCTGGATATGTTTTCACAAGTTCCATAAAGCAAACAATGAGTGTCACTTCATCGAATCACACAAAGATCTTGGCCATCCATGAAGCGAGTCGCGAATGCGTATGGTTGAGAAGTATGATACAACATATTCGTGAATCATGTGAGATTTTTTAGGCCAGGAGGCTCCCACAGTTGTGCACGAAGATAATGCATCATGTGTTGCTCAACTTAAGGACGGATACATCAAAGGTGACAAAACCAAGCATATTCTACCGAAGTTCCTTTTCACTCATGATTTACAGAAGAATGGTGATGTAATTGTTCAAAATGTTCGTTCAAGTGATAACCAAGCAGACTTATTTACCAAGGCACTTCCTACTACAACATTTAAGAAGTTGGTTCACGATACTGGAATGCGAAGACTCAATGAACTTAAGTGATCTAATCATCAGAGGGAGAATATACGTCAAAGGGAGAATATACGCGTTGCACTCTTTTTTCCTTAGCTATGGTTTTTTCCCACAGGGTTTTTCCAAGCAAGGTTTTTAACGAGGCAACATATCTAAGCGTATGAGAACTAATGATGGATAGCCAAGAGGGAGTGTTATGAATAATTATGATTATAGCTATCCATATACATAAACCTCTCAAACCTTTCATCTTTTTATATTCCCTCTATTATTATTGTACTAAATATTTTGATTATGAGAGCCCTATAAATAGAGGTTCACTTGTAGTTTGTGAGATCAATCTCAATGAATTATATGTTTCGATTCTCTCTACTTTCTTCTTTCATTAATCGGTTATATGTGTTGCTATTAGGCCGTTGTTTCACAACACCGAATTTATTAAGTCATGTGAAAATTATTTGTTTATAACTTAATAGAAAAATATGACATAAAATATTAAGTAATAAAATTGAGAGTGTCTGCATTAAGTCATATCTTAATTAAACATGACTTAATAGAAAAGTTTAACAAACAACTTTTATGGTATAAAGGTTTGTTTGTTTAAATTTTGTATTAAGTTGTGTTTAAATAAGAGATGGCATAATGCAGATAGCTTCAGTTTTATCACTTTATATTTTAAATTATATTTACTTATTAAATCATTAACAAACAATTTTTATATGACTTTTGAAATTCAGTTTTTTACACAGATAATTCAATTTCAAACATCACCTTAAACTAAAAAAGACGTTATCAAATTTTGTTGCAATACAAATAAGGTTTCTAAAAGCTTTGTTCAATAATGTTTATGGGTGTGTTTGTTGAAACTATTGCGTCATTAGTTAGCAGTAGCAGTTTAATTTATAAAAGTGTTTGGTAGAATAGTTGTAGTTGTAATTTTAATGTGTAAAATGACGTAATGTTAAATGTTAAATGCTTGTTCAAAGAGCATTAAGAAATTAGCGTTTTTATAATTTTATAAACGCTAAATGCTTTCTTCCGAACGAGCTTTATAATGATAATGTTAAATGTTAAATATTACTTGCTCAAAAATGCTTTCAAAAGCTGTTTGTCAAACACACCTAAACTTTTTTTGAAATGACTTGCACTTTCTCAAGCTTTTGACAAAAACTTCTTATGCACTCAAGTCTTTCAAGTAATTTTGCGTAATAGAGAGAAGCTATCAATTTTGTGTATTAGAGATGTTTATCAAGTATTATGACATGTCAAAACACAATTTTCTTTTCATTTCATGCCATATGAGCTTTCACTTTCCATCACTCACACCTTCAAAATCATCCTAAGACTCTCAGGATCGAGTCTTGAGGGTTTGAAGACGCGTCTTCGTTGCTATGGAAGGTCTCAAATAATGACGCGCCTAACATGGAAGGTTGTGTTTGTGTGTGTGTTTTTTGATGAGGTACATTTGTGTTTAAGTAGGATATGGTTTGGTGGTGAAGTTGATTGTCTTATTAAACTAAGTTAATGATGAAGTTGGTTATAGACATAGAAAGCTGATGTACCGCTGAAATGACTATGACGAATACGATTTTGGTGTCTCCTTGTTACACACAACCTTACTTATAACATCTCATAATCTCTTTTTGGACCTGCGAATACATTTTTTAATTTAAAATTCAGAGACAAAAGAAAAAGAGACGCACACATACAAATGTTATAACGTATGCCAAATTGGTGGCTTAATTAAGCCATAGTGCCAACCATCAAGGGTGCCATAACATGAGTATGGTGTCGTGATACCTCGTGCTTTAAGCTACATTCATTTGTGGCTAAAAAGTGTATGTTATCGCTGAGAAGTTTGAAGGAACCATAATGTAAACGGAGATCGTTAGATGTAAACGGTGATGGCGGTAGGAGTGGAGGTGATCAACAATTGTCTTGCCGCGCGGTTGTTCGAATCTTGCTTTTATAACGTGGGGGGACCCGTGAAGGAGAGTTTTTCTGACTTTTTTGGTGTAGTGTTTGTTGTTTTGCTCTTTTATTTGATTATAAATTGAAGGGTTGTGTTAGTGTTTCAATCACAACTTACAACTTACAATCCTAAGCAAAAAAAACTCTCCAAATCAAAACCGAATTTCTTTCAATTAGCAATGGCAAGTCAATCCGCCTCAACTACCCCCGGTTTGACAGTTTATTCAGTTTATTGCGTATAAATCCACGAAAAACGAAAAAAAAAAGGGTCCAAACCGGTTTGACAGGTTAACCGGTAAAGAACCGGTTCCAAACCGGTCCAACCGGTTCGACTTTTTGACCCCCTAAAACCGGTTCCAATGGGTTCGTTGACTGAAACAGGTTCCTGTTAAGTGAAATCGAACCGAAACTGGTTAACCGGTTTGCGCACGTCTAATGGAGATACATAATTTCAAACCATAATGTTACTTATTTGATCCTTATTTATTCTGCATGTATCATACGAATTTTAAAGATGAATCGATCAATTAAACGTATGATGTGAACGAGTGGTTTGCCAGCTACATAGATATTTTATTTTCATGGAGTAGTTAGGTTGATAAACTAGTACTGTATAGTATAATAATTGATTGATTCTCCTGCATGACGATCACTATTAATTATATATGAACACATTAACTTTTTTTTTTTTTGAACGGCGAATTTTAGTAAAGAAAACATTCTAGCAGAAGGCTTAGAATTAGAACATTACCTCAAGGACACAAGCGGTTGAGGATTTTTTAACCAATTCACCAACATATTCATGAAACATTAACGTATTGTTATAATATTACATATAATATAAATGGATAAAAAGCTGACCGTTTTTGGTAATGCTTAGTTACAGTACGCTACTTTATGTACGGTCCTCATTGGGTTCATCACCTTAGGGCCGTGCCCATTTGACACTTTTTTTTTTAGTTTTTCTTTTTTCTTTAACTAGGCAAATTTAAAAAAAAACTTGTTCGGCACAAAATAAGAAACAAAATTAACAAAATTCTTAGTTATTCAGATCCAAAAATATATCCCGCGACACGAAACCAAACCAGCATATAAGCTGTTTTTTTTTTTTTTTTTTTTTTCTTTTAACTAGGGCAATTTAAAAAAAAAAATTTGTTCGACACAAAATAAGAAACAAAATTACAAAAGTACTTAGTTATTCAGATCAAAAAATATCCGCGGCACGAGACCAAACACATAAGCTGATATAAAAAAAAATAAAACTATTGCACAAAATAATTATAAAAATATTAGTAACACATTAACTTTTTTTTTTTTTGAACGGCGAATTTTATTAAAAGAAAACACTAGCAAGAAGCTAGAACATTACAAGGACACAAGGTGAGGATTTTTTAACCAATCCACCAACATTATATGAACACATTAACTTATTGTTATTATATACATATAATATAAATGGAATAAAAAGCTGCCGTTTTGGTAGCTTGCTACAGTAGCTACAGTACCGGCCCATTGGGTTCTCACCTTGGGCCGGCCCATTTGACACTTTTTTTTTTAGTTTTTCTTTTTCTTTAACTAGGCAAATTTAAAAAAAAAATTGTTCGGCACAAAATAAGAAACAAAATTACAAAAGTACTTAGTTATTCAGATCAAAAAATATCCGCTATAAATGGAATAAAACGCTGCCGTTTTGGTAGCTTGCTACAGTAGCTACAGTAACCGGCCCATTGGGCTCCCACCTTGGGCCGGCCCATTGGGCTCCTACTTTGGGCCGGCCCATTTGACACTTTTTTTTTTTTTTTTTTTTTTTCTTTAACTAGGCAAATTTAAAAAAAAAATTGCTCGGCACAAAATAAGAAACAAAATTACAAAAGTACTTAGTTATTCAAATCAAAAAATATCCGCGGCACGAGACCAAACACATAAGCTGATATAAAAAAAAATAAACTATTGCACAAAATAATTAAAAAAAATTGTTCGGCACAAAATAAGAATTTTTTTTACAAAAGTATTGATTTATTCAGATCAAAAAATACCCACGACATGACGCCCAACACATAAGCCCATATAAATTTTTTTATTAAACATGACACCGGAAAAATAAAGCCGCACAAAATATAAAAAAAAATAAAATTTAACACCCCGCATCAACGCGCGGGCAATCATGCTTAACACATATTTACCCAACCTCATAAAATTATATTAAAATAAACTCAAATAGTCAAAAAAACAACCTTTAAACAAATAACCTTTAAAAAATTAACATAACATACAAATTTTAAAAATAAAAAACACCCACATCTATGATAAAAGAAACACCGCTCCGCAGCAACGCGCGGGAACTATGTTTAAACTAAGAACGTAGGAACGTAACTAAAGACAAGAATGCGTCATAGCCCAAAAATATTTCTGTAATTTCTTTGAAAGTGATTTGATTAGTTTTTAATGATTTAATCTGAAATAATAAATTTGGATTGTTAATTGACTATATACAAATTAGAAGTCGTCACTCATATGCAAATACACAATCTAAACTTTTTCTTTTACGAGTGGTCCGTCAAACATGCTTAGATAGTCAACATGTTTAGTTAGATGCTTTTACATATTCATACATAGTTTAATGAGTAACTTGCATAAATCGTCCTTTAATTTTGGCCAAATTGCATGTTTCATCCCAAAAGTTATCAAAGTGTCCCGTGGGGAAACCTTTGGTGCAAGTATCATCCCTGCGGGGACGATACTTACAACAAAGGTTTCACCAAATGTTTCTTCACATGGACGATACTTGCACCAAAGGTTTTCTCATAGGGACGATCTTTGCACTTTCGTAACGTTTGGGACGAAACATGCAATTTGACCAAACTTTAAGAACGATTTATGCAATTTACTCTAGTTTAATAGTTACAACGACAACTAACTAAGACATATTAAAGGTTACTGAAACTAGCTATGAGAGCCTATGACAATACCACATTTACATATTGCGACAGAACATGTGGATATTTTATTAGCTTATTCAACATTCTTTTGTAGAAAAAAAGTTTATAAACATAAATGGTGGACTAAGTACATATTCCGAAGTCCAAAACAAGTAATGTAGACAAGAGAAACAAATTCACCAAGTCTAAGTATATATTATTGCACTAAGCTCATGACACCGAACCTTAACGTAATAAACTGTAATCAAACCAGTACTCGAGGTTTGTGCCCCAACACGGATACAGATGTTACAAAAACACCATTTCCATACGGAAGTTCTATAGCAGGATGTTGCCTAAAACATCCTACAAATTTTCTTCAAAAATGTAAATGCGATCAATTGGGTCAACTAGAAACCACAGCACAAGCCAGACGGGGATGTTCCAGTCCCTAGATAGATCTATCCAAACACTAGCGTATACCCATACAGGTAAATAACGGTTCATGATAAAAGGGACTTAAATGGCAAGACGGTAACTTAGCAATAATGTAAATCAGGTAAATAAACATACAGTTTTGAAAATACTTGTGTCCAAAGAAATCAAAGCATGCAATCTCCCCCGAGATTTATATAAAACAAGTAGTAGAAAAATGGCTAATGACTCACAAATATGTGAAAGTAATTATATTTTAGTAAAATATACAAGTTTGTAACGACCAAGTATTTCCCCGCGGGTTTATAAAACATTTAAAGATTGAAATGCGAGACTATTGAACTCACCTTGCGTGAAATGATAAATCAATAATGTAATCAAATGCGGAAATGCGTCATAAATACGCCGAATGCAACCTTATGATAACTTATATTTGATGAAGGAATGCTTGTATGAGTGGGTAGAAAAAATTTGTATGGGTTTGCTTATGTTTAAGATTTTGAGCCTTAGCTCAATAGAAAAAAAAGGAGGAGTTGTTGTTTTTGCTACAGATGATAAAATGTTGTGTGTTATGATCATTGACTTAGTGCAAGTCTAATATATATAATAGAGACTAGACCAGGTTGGGAATTCAATGACCAAGACTATTGCCAAGGTGATATAATGAGGTGGTCAAAGTTCAAGGGACCATTGGGAGGGAATTAAGGAGTCTTGGCAAGATAGAAGAAAGTCTTAAGGTTTTAATGGGAGAGTGAAAATGATTTAACGTAATCGCCATAAAAATAAAATCTAATAAGTTAATTACTTACGTAGAAAAATAATATAATGATTGCCTGACTAAATATTAATTTTGTTTTTTTTTTTGGGTAACCCCTTTACGTGAATGATAATTTTTTAGTTTACGCGATTTAACGTAATGATTAAAATTAAAAGCAAACTCGAAGAATAAATAAATAGTGAATTAAATGACGTTGTACATTGATCAAAAATACGGATTGTTACAGTCTTTCCCCGTTAAATGAGCCTTGTCCTCAAGGCTCAAATTGCGACACTTGACGAAGGTACGGGTTCAGTGAAAAGATGCGGATATTTCTTCTGGAATTGTGTTGATGAAGAAGTGTAGGTTTTAAGGTGACTATTCTCAGCATGACATGGTTCTTCCTGAATGCATAGGTAATCAGTCTATGCACCAAATATACATAGGTGATTTTTCTTGGTATTTTTCTTTTTATTGGTATTTTTCTTTTTATTGGTATTTTTATTGTCTCTTTTTATTGGTATTTTTCTTGAACTCCCTTCAATCCAATGATGGCTGGTCATCTCCATACTGGTTTTAAATCAAGGCGTGCTGGATCTTCTAATGAAGATCTTACACAAAAGATTTCTCATTCAAATTTTGTTACGAATTTCCCTGATTCGGTAAATTCTCAAGATTTATGGAACAAATGTAGGGTTTATGGTACGGTGGTGGATGTGTTCATCCCAGCTAAATTGTCAAAGGCCGGTAAGCGATTTGCTTTTGTTCGCTTCATTAAGGTTTATAACCTTGATCGTTTGGTGGAAAACTTGTGCACGTTATGGATTGGTAGTCATCATTTATTTGCTAATCATGTTCGTTTTGATAGACCCCCTAAACATTTGGTTAAAAAAGCTGATTTTCCTCCTTTGAATGGAGCGTACAAGTCGAATGGTACAGGAAATAAACAATTCGAATCTCAAAAGGATAAAGGGTCTGCTGGATCATTTGTGTCCGTGGTTAATGGGGTTGCAAACCCTTTGATATCTTCCTCTCCCGCCTTGGTTTTAGATGATGGGTGTATCATAGAACGTGACTTTTCCAAAAGTGCGATTGGAAGAGTTAAAGACCTTAACTGTATTCCAAATTTAAAGATCATTCTTGCTGATGAAGGATTCGAGGAGATCAAAGTATATTATCTTGGGGGAAGATGGGTAATGTTTGAATGCAATAAGATTGAAGCTAAGAAGAATCTGATGAAGCACACTGGGATCTGTTCTTGGTTTCATGTGATTCAAGATGTTTCCCAAGATTTTGTTAGTGACGAACGTGTTGTTTGGGTGGATATAGAGGGGATTCCGCTCCATGCTTGGAAACGTGATACTTTCTTAAAAATAGGGAAGAAATGGGGGCAAACGTTGGATATTAAAGAGTCTGCTGATACTTCTTTTGGCTGTAAGAGATTGTGTATTATAACTAAGCATCCTTCGTCCATTCTTGAGACGTTTAAGGTTATTGTTAAAGGTAGAGTTTTCATGGTTCGTGCTAAAGAGCTTTTTATGTGGAATCCTTCTTTTCTCGCTGTGAAGGAGCAGGTGTATGTGTCAGATAACGATTCGGTTCGTGGTGAGAAAATTAATGAAATGCAGTTTCATTCGAGCGATGAAGAAGAGGAGGAAGGAGAACTTGTTGCTAGTGAAGTAGAAGAAGTAGCAGAGACTGTTTTTGAAGATAATTCTGATGCGTCCAAGAAACATAAGCATAATACAGATGATCAACAGTCTGCTGACCCTTTTGAGATTTATAAGTTGCTTAATCGGAACAAGACTGAAGTGGAGATGAGGGATTCGAGTCAATCTTTGCCTCACCCTCCGGGGTTTACACCACTGGTTTCTGAGGTTGATAAATTCCAAAATCAGCCTAGTAGAGAGAATGGAGATAGTATGAATAAAGAATCTTCATCAGAGATAAGTGTTAAAGTGATGAATAAATCACAAGAAGTACAAGAGGAGGTTTCTTATAATCCAAATGGTCAAAATAAAGCAAAGGAGGGTGGTTCTGTTTTAGGAGTATTAGAAGAGGTAATAAGAGTGGGGCAAGCTATGGGATATTCCATGGAGGGTTGTGAAAAGGATGTCGAATTTATTATTGGGAAACAAGGAGACGATGTCGGTTTTAGATGAACATAATATCTATCAATATTAAAGGTCTTGGTCACAAGACTAAAAAGGAGTGGGTGAAAGAGTTAACTCTTAAAAACAAAGTAAATTTTTTAAATTGGTGCTATTCAAGAGACCAAGATGGAGGAAAATTTCTCACATGGATATAAAGTTATTGTGGTGCTAACTCTAATTACGATTTTTGTGTATATGTGAATCCTTAGGAGCTCAGCGGTATTTTGATGTTATTTGGGAGGAGACTTTTTTTTAGAAAGGAGGCATGTTTATCAATTTCGGGATAATTCGTGTCTATCTATGGGTCTGGATTCCAAATAAAGTCAGATTCTTCCTAGAGGCGATATATGTCTCCGCAGGATCCTAAGTATAGACAGTTTCTATGGGACTATATCTTTAGAATATTGTTAAGTCGTTGAACGTGAGGTTAATCTAATGGGTGACTTTAATGAAGGTACAAGTAGTAGTGATGAAAGGACGAGGATCGTGTTCATTCTTTTAACGCTAGAATATTGACAGTTTTTATTTTCTCATACAAGTACTTGTTGATGTTAAAATGAGGTAATTCGATCAGCTTGGTCTCACCCTTCGGCGAATAAAATAATAAGTTGGATAGGTATTCTTGTTGCCGATGGGTGTTATTTCCTTATTCCCGTCTATTACTGCTTATAGTCTTGATCGGTCGCTATTTTCTGATCATCGTCGATTTTCCTTTGGAAGTTAAATGGGATATTTGTCGCGTTCCGTTTCGAAGTTCATTCTTGGTTCAGATATGGTTGTGTTTGATGAATTATGGTGGGTTCAATCATGGGATTCCCTCTCTTTTCGGACAGAAATGGTATGATATCGGTTTAAAAAGAAACTCCTGGAGTTAAGAGAAGATTTGCGGGCCTGGATCAATGATAAAAACTATCAAATAGGTAGAATGCAATAAGTTCTATTTCTATGAGATGCTGGCGACATTGCATAAATTATTGGATGTCAGGGTAGGTGTCTGATTCTATGTTACTTAGGCGTAATGATCTGGAAAATGTCAACTTCACTGACATTAAGTCTATGGAGGCTATGGACTAATGCAAAAAGTCCTAAAGTCAAATGGGCTGTTGAGGGGACTAGAACTCAAAATTTTGTTTCATGGTATAATTAAACAAAAAAGCGATCTCAGCTAGTCCTTTATGGGTGTTTTTGTCGGATGGTGTTTGGAGTCACTGATCCAGTTTTAGTATAAAAAAGCATTTCATGATCACTTTTGACTCTCGATTCAGAAACCTAATTCGGGCTATGTTTAAAATTAATTTCCTTTTCCTAACAGGATTGACTCACGGATCAGGTTTGGCTGATTTGGAGCGAGGTGTTTCTTCGGAAGAAATTCGTAGGGCCAGTGAGGGATTGTGGAGAAAATAAGTCTCGGGTCCGGACGGTCTCACAATTTGAGTTGTAAGGAATATTGGAATGTATCGGGCTAATATCTGGTTGCGGTGGAACATTTTTTTGTCAACGGGTCGTTTTCCAAGGGTTGTAACTCTTCTTTTGTAGCGTTAATTCCAAAAGTTACGGACGCCAAATTCGTCAATGATTATCGGCCCATTAGTCTAATTGGGAGCGTATATAAAGTGGTTACAAAGATTATGGCTACTCGATGTGCTGAAGGTTATTGAGATAATTTGTTTCGGATACCCAATCCGCGTTTGTTGCAAAGAGACAAATTTTAGATGGTCCCTTTATTCTCAATGAAGTTCTCCATTGGTGCAAAAGAAAGAACAAGAAGGTGATGTTTTTTAAGGTTGATTTTGCTAAGGCTTATGATTCGGTGCGATGGGATTTTTTGATAGATGTCTTAGAGGCTTTTGGCTTTGGTTCTACGTGGTGTAATTGGGTTCGTGGTACTTTCTGTTATGCTAAGGGTTCGATTCTAGTCAATGGGAGTCCGTCAAACGAGTTTCAATTTCATCGTGGGCTTAAACAAGGTGACCCTCTATCTCCTTATTTATTCATTCTTGTCATGGAATCGTTACATCTTTCCGTTTGTAGAGCCATGAATGATAGGTTGTTTAATGGAATCCGTCTTAATGGATCCCTCTCTTTATCACACCCTATTTTACCGGATGATGGCATTGTTATATTGGTGAGTGGTCCGATGATAACTTGTGTGGTATTATTCAAATCCTTAAGTGTTTTCATCTCGCTTCGGGGTTACATATTAATCTAAATAAAAGTCAACTTTTGGGGGTGGGAGTGCCTCGTCCTACTGTTGAAGATATGGCAAATTCTATAGGTTGTTCCATTATGAAAAATAAATTTAGATATCTTGGAATTATGGTGGGTGATCGTATGTCTCGGTTTAAGGCCTTGGGAAAGATGTTGTGATTAAGTTGAGAAATCGTCTTTCCTAAATGGAAGGCGAATAACTTTGTCGATTGGAGGTAAAACTTACCTTATTAAGGTCGTTCTTGGTGACGTCCTCTTTATAATATGTCAAATTTTTAAAGTTCCAAAAGGAGTGCTTAAAAGAGATGGAGTCATTCGAAAATAATTTCTAAAAGGGGCTGAGTTGTCGGAAAAAAAATCGACATGGGTGGCCATGGGAATAAGTCCTAGCTTCTAAGAAAAAAGGGGTCTAGGTGGTCAAGTTTATTATGCCTTAACCGGATGCTTATTACAAAAATGGTGTGGAGGTTTGTTACCCAAGACGAATTCTCTCTGACTCGAGTTATAACAAGCGATTCAGTGGGACACGGATTGAGTCGGCATTCGACTCATTTGGTCGTCTTTATGGAGTTCTATTTTAAAGGAAATGCATGTTACTCTAAGATCAGGGGAATTGATTTTTTAGCAAAATGTTCTAAACGAGTAGGTAATCGGTTTACGAATACATATATTTTTTGGTTGATAGCTGGCAGGTGGTAATCTTTTCGGAAAAGCATTTCCACCCTCGGTTATTTGCTTAGAGATAATCAACAAGTTTCTGTAAAGACAAAATGGCCGCTGTTTTTGAGTCTTCTTTTCGCAGATCTGTTCGAGGAGGAGTGGAGAAAGACCAACTTTCTGTTCTTGCTGATATTTTGGATACAGTGTCGCTTTCTTCTTCTTTGGACCGTTGGGCATGTTTGTTATCATCTGATGGAGAGTTCTGTGTTAAGGATGTTCGGTCTAATATCGATGACATGTTTCTTCCTTCTTATATTGATTCTACAAGGTGGGTGAAGGCCAGTTCCTATTAAGAATAATATTTTACTAGGAGGGCGAGGGCGAGATTGTCTTCCTACTATACTAAATTTGATTCGTAGAGGTTGTTGCATTGGAGTCGACTCTGCCGTAGCCTTGTTGGGGAGGAGGATGTATCCAATCGCCTTATTTCAATGTCCTTTGGCTCAGGCGGTCTTACGGCAAATATGTCGATGGTGGGAGGTTCCTTGGCAGCAGTGGGCATCATTTTCAGAGTGGACTGTTTGGTTCTCAGATATCCGTCTCAAGTCCAAAATTAAAAGTTTATTTGAGGGAGTTTTCATGGTTGCTTGGTGGGCTATATGGGGTTTTCGGAATCGTTCTATTTTCGAAATCTCTCCTCCTAATCGTTCATTGATTTTCGATGACATCGTGTCTCATTCTTTTCTTTGGTGTCATAATAGAAGTAATAGGTCGTTTTCTTGGAATTCTTGGCTTAAAAATCCTCATTTGATTTCATTGTAATGTAAGCTCTAGCGTCTTGCTAGTTTAATAAAATTTCGCCGTTCAAAAAAAAAACATGCTTAGATAGTCAACATGTTTAGTTAGATGCTTTTACATATTGATACATAGTTTAATGAGTAACTTGCATAAATCGTCCTTTAATTTTGGCCAAATTGCATGTTTCATCCCAAAAGTTATCAAAGTGCAAGGATCGTCCCTGTGGGGAAACCTTTGTTGCAAGTATCGTCCCTGCGGAGACGATACTTGCACCAAATGTTTCACCAAATACTTGCACAAAAGGTTTCCTCAGAGGGACGATCTTTGCACTTTGATAACGTTTGGAATGAAATATGTAATTTGGCCAAACTTTAAAGACGATTTATGCAATTTACTCTAGTTTAATAGTTACAACGACAACTAACTAAGACATATTAAAGGTTAGCTATGAGAGCCTATGACAATACCACATTTACATATTGCGACAGAACTTGTGGATATTTTATTAGCTTATTCAACATTCTTTTGTAGAAAAAAAGTTTATAAACATGGAGGGTAAAAAATAAGAAAGAGAAATTATGATGTAAAATGATTGGACCACTTCATATAACAAGTCATTTTTTAGATAGAATTTTGTAAATTCTTTGTAGATGTAGCATTGCTCTACTCTTATTGTGACGTCACATCATTCTCTTTTTTTCTCATTCACTTATTAATCGCACCTACAACTAGTGCTGAGCGCGGTCGGACCCACTTAAACCGAGTTGACCCAAAACACTCGACAGAAGACCGGACCCAAATGTGTTCGGTTTTGCATGAAACCGGACTGGACCAACCGAGGAACGAATATGAGAAAAATGATGGACTGAAGACCAGACCGAAATATGTCCAGTCCGATCTGGTTCGGGTTAGTCTCTCGATTCTATCTGATCCGCAATCTATTATGCTTAGCCATACCCATAACCGTAACTCACATTTCACTTGTACAATTTATTTATTTGAATATATTAAAACGCAGACAAGCATATGCATACTCGACTTCTTTTTAGTCCGGTCACACTAACAGAATTGTTAGAATATTAGTGTGTAATAATTAGGATATAAGTTTAGAGGGATAGTTGCATTTTAGCTCAAACTTAAGGAGGTTAAGAATGTATTAGGAAATCTCGTAACCTCCTCGATTGTAGATTCCTTGTTAACAAAGGATTAGGTTTCTACCCTCTCATCTTCTATAATAGAGATTAGGAAGTGAGGTTTATTTGTACCTTCTTTTCTTGCTCACCTTTAATAAACGCGTGTGTGTAAAATATCTTTTGTGTGTGTTGGTGACACTCGACATTAAGGGATCATAACACTTTGTCAGGTCTTATTGAAGTTGTTCTTGATTCATGGGTCCTCTCTAAAAACCGGTTTATTGGATTTCTTCCAACACAAACAAAAGGAAAACGGCCAGTGTCAGTCACACGTGAACTAACGGCGTGTGTAAGAAGGTGGCGCGTGAATTTTCCCCTCTTACGCATGAGGAAGTGTTGCCTTGTGCCCAATCTAACTCGACAAATCAATTGAATCACAAAGATTTCATTCACAAATGTGATTTTTTTTTTGTTTGTAACATACGACACTAATATTTTGTTATAAGAGTTGGTTCGAGGTTTAAACCTTCCCTAAAGTACAAACGACGAATACTGGTTATTACAGTTGTAAGCTAATCATAACCTTGTTGAAATGGCCAATAGTTGGCCTCAATCGAGAAAATTTAACCAATATAGATCCTTGATTTAGGCGTTCTAAACGTGTCTACTTCTTGCACGTAACTGGTGCATTACTATACATGCCTGCACGTCAAATATGACAACGATAATACTACAAAAAATACAAAGAACACGTGTTACTTGGCGTACCGGGAAAATGGGATTTGATAAGGCTTTTGAGAAATGCAGTGCCACAAGTATTTTACACCGTTGCTTCAGATTTCCTATTAGAAAAAAAGAGCATATGAATTGGACAGCTGATGGACCCAACAATTTTAGCTTCATTTGTTTCTACATTTACTTGAAAACAAATCAAATCAAATCATCTACACACTTTAAACACCTTTAGACTGTGACTTCTTTCCCAACCACAATTGATTCACTGAGATTCCATGTGCAACACCCCCCGTCCTTGATTCCATCCGAAGATCATTTTATTTTTGTAAAAGTGGCGGGGGCTGGCTGTGATCCAGTGCAAAATGGGCAGGTAAAGCAGGTTGGTTACGGGTCAAAACAAGTTTGGGTTGCAAACTTAGTATGGGTGGGATTAAATGCAAAAAACAAGGTTATAACGATAATAATCAAACTTCAAATTTATGACGAATTACAAGGCTAAAAAGCACTGGAATACATTTTCCGTGACATTCAACCACTTTAACCTAAACCATAACCTAAATCGGCCCACTCATAAGTAAATGGGTCAAAATTGCCACTCTACTGTCCATAAATTTGTTGTGTTACTTGTCAGCGTTATCTGAACTGTCTACTTGACGGTCAGATATCATCTTCTGAATCAATTGGCTCGTCTCTGCTTCTGACATCACCTGATCTGCACCATTAGCGGACTGACGCAAAGACTGCAAGTAAGACTCGAAAAACTCCTTGTTCTCTTTCTCTAACTCCTTCCACACTGCATAATCCAGTAACCAACACTAATGTTTAGTACAAACAGGGAATTTTTCTTGTATAGTTTAAACTGGCAAACAAACATTTTACTTGGTAAAGTGACCATGTGTGTGATGTGTGATGTGTGCATGCATGATATGTATTGGTAAGGAGAGAAATGATGGTAATTAACTAACCAGTAGAGGTGATGACCGGGTTGATATTTGCATGCTTAGAAAGGGCTTCCATGCATTCGTCTTTGCACATGTGAAAGATCAAACACTTTTCAATAAGATGTTGCACCTACATCAATTTCAAGTGTTAAACAACATATCATGATCAACTAGACTATCATACGAAACACAAATTTTTGAACATCAAAAGCAATATGGTGATGTGCTTATTACCATGTGTATGTAGGAAGCTGAAGTGTCACCCATAATTTGCACGAACAAACGAATTATGTCTCTAATGTTTTGCCAGCAGTAAGTGATAATGAAAACTTAAGGTATGGGTATACAAGTTTGGGTGATTTATAATGATCAGATCAGAGGTGTAAAAAGTAATAATGACGCGAAAGAAGAAGAGATCAAATTATATAGACACTGATGTGGGCCAAGGAATCCCATGTGAAAGATAGATTATAATTGGTAGAGAAGGGGTTAGAAGAGATTTGAAAATGACTAATTCTGACACGTAGGATTCCCATTTGGCAGCCCAAAACAACGTGACCGACGGGTCCCAAGGAAATTCTCTACAGTTAAACTAATAGACAAGTCCTCAACAAGAGTAATAGTAGCGAAAGAGAATTAAGTATTGGTGTTGGGCTGGACATCTTTCACTTCTTTGGTTATGCGACGGTCAAGAGGCCGTTGTATCAGTAAACTGAATCCTTGGCTTTGCATTGTGGTCTAGCCTTATGCCTTGCACTGATATATGTTTCAAGTGGCACAAAATATCAACCATAGAAAAAGATGCATGTATCTACATCAATGCTAATTATTTCTTCTACATGTCTGTGTTGACTTCATAATTAGTCCTACTCATAGTCAGATAAAAATCTTCTCGGTTCCAGACCCCACTCCTTCCATAGAATGAACCCAAATGAGGCTATGTGAGAACAAAGTTATCTATAGACCATCCTTACCAACAAAAAATCATCTTTTAACTTGCCAAACTATTAGTATTATATCTAAAATATCCCTCGGCAACGTAAAAAAATGGAGGAGCTTTATAGACCAAAATCGTTGTTGCACTCCTTTAGAATACTATTGCGCCACAAGTTTAAGTTTGCACTCAAACCTCTTTGAAAATGAGATATGCATTTATATCATCAGGACAACACAGAATAAAACAATTCTGTTTCTGTCCGTTTTAACCATCTTAACCCTAATAATTATCAATAATAGACCTTAGTTTTTGGCGGGAAGCTTAAAACATTGTCAAAAGATTATTATAGAAATTGTTAGAAGCTGTGGTCCTCCATATGTGCTTCCTGAAATATCCAACCTTATATTGTCCCATGCACCGTTCTGGCATAATGTACAAAAAGTCACTATTTTAGATTCATTACATGTATGCATACCTCATTAGCCAAAGAGAACTCAAGCACGAAATAGAGACCGGTAGAATTTTTTTTCGTTGCCATATCAACAAAGCGGTTGAGCTGCATAAAAATCTTGAATTAGCTTTATGTTTATATTTTTATTAAGTAAATCATTAGATGACCGAAAGACGTGATGAATCAGTGACATGTTTTATGCGTTCATACTATGCATTGAAATACCTACAGTGAGGGACCAAACGTCCATAAGCAAAATACTTACAAATACATCTATTAAGCTTTATACGCTAACTATAGTAGTTTAAGATTCAAATACCTTTTTCAGCAGTTCTATGCTAGACAGCACAGGACACTATCAGGTTATAGTTGGAAATTTCGGCCAATAGATACTTATGAAGGGCTAGTTAGATTTGGGTTATGTTTTATCTATGATTCAATGGGTCAAACAGATCAGAAGTCACCCAGAGTGTATTTTAACACATATTAAACCTGTTTAAACCATGCATTTTGCATCTCTAGTTAAAACATGATATTTTTATGTACAAATAACGGGTACGTATAACTCAAAAATGCCTACCAGCCCAAATTATAGGTGACTATTATTTACATCCTATTCAGGAATTAGAAATAACAGCCATGGTCAAGCACATATTTCTTCATAAAAGCTGTTATACGAAATCATCAGATGCATTTTATCAACACTATAAAAAATGATATTAGCAGTGGTTTACTGGGCTGACACTATAAAAAAAATACCCTGTAAATATTGATTTTCGAGTGTTGAGTACTATCTATGTTAAGTTGTCAATCAACCACTTTCAACATGCTTTGATTGTCTATTGGAACATATTGATTATTGATAGAAACTAAAAGGAGTTCTGCAACTAAATTATGTCAGCATAAGGTCAATTTGGGAGTAGTGAGAAAAGTCAATCATGAACACCTCTACTAACACGAGAATGCTCACTCGTTCACATATGTACCAACCAAAGACTTTTGTATCTTACATCTAATAATGAGTTCTTTTGTAGCTTTTTTTTGGTAGGCATTGTCCCTAAGCGCATAAGGCTTGTCGCAATAACTATTTTCACTACATACGTGCAATAAAATTTGATTTTTAGTGCAGCCTAAAAGCGATTTGATGGAAAACAAACCAAGTCACCTCTCACTCCCACAAAAGAAAATGGTACCAAAATAGAAAGGCTGGAAAACCTCTATTGAAAGAGCAAAAGGTCTAGTGTAGATCAACAGTCTCATAATAACCACTTGGCTAAAACACATGACTCAAGCCCCGTATGCAGAAGCTGACAATTACAAAGTCCATTCAGTAAACAAAAAAGAGTCATATATATCTTAACACCTGTAATATCAACCAACGGAAAGACAAAAGGGTATCAGGACCACTAGCAATACCATTGGTGAGAAGGATGATCTTATTATATAAAGATACTCCTACAACCACAATATAACAATATCCTAACACATACAGTACATACCATAATGTAAGTAGATACTTATCATAGTAGGTGGCCTAGTGGTATTAACTTGTTATTTGTACAAATGCTTGTATCTGACTCATCTGCGGGTAATCTAATAACCATCTCCAAGGTGGCCTAGTGGAGATAAAAATATCCATTGGCTTAGCAAAACGCATTACGACAAAATATATATCGGATAAGGGCTGATAAACCAGATGCAACTATGGATGACGCCAAAGATATGAATGGCATAACAATCAATGTTATGCTGGATGCTTCAGTGGCTAGCTTTACATGTAAATGCGATATCTTTCAATTATTTTTGTACTTTTTTTCCATTTTTGTATATTTGTTTTGGACCGTTGGTTCAGATTTCCTCTTAAAAAATTATAGCATATGAAATTGACAACTGATGGACCTAACAATTTTTTAGCTTCATTTGTTTTTACATGACAAGAAAACAAAACTATCCCTCATACTTTACAATCCCACAAAAAAAGGCATTAGACTGTGACACGTTTCTCACCCAGAAATGATTCTCTAAGATTCCAGCTTTGCAGGTGCACCCATCCCCTGGTTCCATCCACAAGAGCCGAAAAAGGGTAATTTGGTCATTTTCAAATTACTTTGGCTCAAGGTCCATTGATTCGTCATCATTGGCTATAGATATTTGTAATCAAAAGTATCAAAGTTATATTAAATTCTATGCATGTTGTTATTGCGTGTTACTTGTCATCACCATCTGCTTTACGGGTTGATATCATTATCTGGATCAGTTAGCTTGTTTCTGCTTCAGACATCTGATCTGATCCAGTCGAGGATCGAGACTGAGACTGAGACTGACACTGCGAGTATGACTTGAAATATTCCCGGTTCTCTTTCTCTAACTCATTCCAAACTGCATAACAATATTATAAACATCATTGTAACGGTGGCTCAAAAATGGCTCATCTACATATCTCGTTCAGGTATTAATTTAATAATGTGAAAACGACTAAAGTGATAATCTAGAATCAGCTTTACAGCGTAGTCAAGGAAAAAAGACACCCATCTCTCTAATCTCACGTATTTGTAGTCTTGTAGAGTATTAATAAAAGAAAACGGTTTTTGTCATTCATATAAGAAACACGACTCTTCCCACAACCTTAGAAGCAGATAAAAGAACCACTGAGATTTTGTGTGTGCGTGCACATATTTAAATTTGTGATAACTAACCAGTGGAGGTGATGACTGGTTTGATGTTTGCGTGTTTAGAAAGTGCTTCCATGCACTCCTCTTTGCTCATTCGGAAGATCAAACACTTTTCTATAAGATGTTGTACCTACATCAAGTCACCAGAAGTTAATAATATTGTCATGATCAAATACGGTATTGTTAGATAACACAAATTTGTGAAAAGATCAAAAAAAAAAGGTGCTATGCGTACTACCAAGTGTATGTACGAAGCTGAAGTGTCACCCATCTGCACGAACTATGTCTCTAATCTTTCACCAGAAATAAGTAATCATGACAAGAAAGGAGAGAACTTCAGATTATATAGACACTAGACAAGAGATATGCGGGTGTGGGCCAAGGAATCCCATGTGGGAGATAGATAATAACTGGTAGAGAAGCGATTACAAGAGATTTGTAACTGACTACTTCTGCCACGTAGGATTCCCATTTGGCAGCCCAAACTAAATGAGTTCGGAAACCTTTATGCAATAAACAAGCGCCACATGGCATTCTTGATCAAACAAATAGTGTTCTGGTAATTTTGGATTCACTATCAAGCTTAAGAGTAGCAAAAGAGAACAAGTATTCATGTTGGGCTCGACTTCTTTCAGGTCAAGAGAGTGTTTTGGATAATTAGACCCAATGCTTACTCGTGGTCACAAACGTGTTGCCTTACCCATTGCAGCAATGTTTGTGTGCCTTGATATTAGTTTCAAGTGGCTTGAAATATCGACCATAGAAAGCATATGCATGCATCTACGATAATGCTAATTATTTCTTCTACATGTTTGTGTTGACTTTATATTAGTCCATACAAAAATCTTCTCACGGCCGGACCACACTCCTTCCATAAAAATCATGAAAAAAATGAGAGTTATGTACACAAATTCCATCATAAACAACATCAATTTGACATCGAACTTGCATAACAGTTTAATAAAGAAGAGGTAGAGGAAACTTGCAGACCAAAATCAATGTTACAACCTCTTTTAGCTATTACTAATGGGCTAAAAGGTAAGTTTGTCCTCAAATATATAAAAATGTGCATTTCCATAGGGAGAACACATAAAAGGAAAAAACGTTCCGGTTATTTTGGAGCAGAGGAACTAGTAATTAGCCATTCAAAAGTCTAGCCCCTAAAATTTCACTTCCATTTTAGCCACCTTAACCCTCCTGCTTAACCCTAAAAGTCCTCAATAACAGACTTTAACCTTTGATGGTAGCTCAAAAACACTGTAAATTTATTATCTTAGATAACCCTAGAAGTTGTGGTCCTTGATATGTGCTTCCTGAAAATTCAAAATTATATTGTCCTGTAAACCGTGCTGGTATGAGGTACAAAAAGTCACATGTATACCTACAAGACATGCATGTCAATAGAGTGGTTGAGCTGCATAAAAAATCTTGATTTAGCTACGTCTGTCAAATATATCAAGTAAATCATGGAGTGGCTGAAAGAGATCAGGGATAATGATGTGTTTGTAGGTTCAAACTGTGAGCAAAATATGAGTACAGTGAGCAGTGAGGGACAAAAAGTTCATACGCAAAACAAGTAGTACACAAATTAAACTAGAGGCATCAATATCGACCCATATACATATGAATGGGTAGATTCGGGTTATGTTTTATCTCTAATGGGTCAAATGGGACAAATTATTTTGGAATAGTGAAAAAAACAAAAAAATAAATCGAAAACCACGTCTCCAATCCTAACATGCTAACATCCACTTGTTATCAATAACAGTGATTTTTGTATCGTAACCAGATAATGTATACCTTTGTAACTTTCAGTGTTAGGAGTCATTGTCCTTATGCACATATGCCACCAACTAATTACATTGAATCCAAATGAGGCTATGTGAGAACAAAGTTATCCATAGACCATCCTTACCAACAAAAAATCAACTTTTAACTTGCCAAACTATTAGTATTATATCTAAAATATCCGTCAGTAACGGAAAAAATGGAGGAACTTTATAGACCAAAATCGATGTTGCACTCTTTTGGAATACTATTGCACCACAAGTTTAAGTTTGCACTCAAACCTCTTTGAAAATGAGATATGCATTTATATCATCAGGACAACACAGAATAAAACAATTCTGTTTCTGTCCATTTTAACCATCTTAACACTAATAATCATCAATAATAGACCTTAACTTTTGGCGGGAAGCTTAAAACATTGTCAAAAGATTATTATAGAAATTGTTAGAAGCTGTGGTCCTACATATGTGCTTCCTGAAATATCCAACCTTATATTGTCCCATGCACCGTCCTGGCATAACGTACAAAAAGTCACTATTTTAGATTCAATACATGTATGCATACCTCATTAGCGAAAGAGAACTCAAGCACGAAACAAAGTCCGGTTGAGTTTTTTTTTCGTTGCCATGTCAACAAAGTGGTTGAGCTGCATAAAAATCTTGAATTAGCTTTATGTTTATATTGTTTTCAAGTAAATCATTAGATGACAGAAAGACATGATGAATCAGTGACATGTTTTATGCGTTATACTATGCATTTACGGTGAGTAACCAAACTTTTATAAGCAATACTTATACGAGTACATATATTAAGTTTTATACGCCAACTATAGCATGATTCAAATACCTTTTTCAGCAGTTTTATGCTAGACAAAAGGAGAGAGATCAGATAATAAGGTTTAAACAAAAGCTGGAAATATACGCAATGATATACAAGTACTTATGAATGGGTAAATTTGGGTTATGTCTTATCTACGATTAAATGGGTCAAACAGATCAGAAGTCACCCAGAGTGTATTTTAACGCATATTAAACCTGTTTAAACCACGGTTTTGCATCTCTAGTTAAAACATGATATTTTTATGTACAAATAATGGGTACGTATAACTCAAATATGCCTACCAGCCCAAATCATAGGTGACTATTATTTACATCCTATTCAGGAATTAGCAATAACAGCCCTGGTCAAGCACATATTTCTTCATAAAAGCTGTTATACGAAATCATCAGATGCATTCTATCAATACTATAAAAATTGATATTAGCAGTGGTTTACTTGGCTGACACTAATTAAATATTGATTTTCGAGTGTTGATTGTCCATTGGAATATATTGATTATTGACAACTAAAAGCAGTTCTGCCACTAAATTATGTGCTTCTAAATGATCAAATATCAAGCATAAGGCCAATTTGGGAATAGTGAGAAAAATAAATCATGAAACACGTCTACTAACATGAGAATGCTGATTCGTTCACATATGTACCAACCAGAGACTTTTGCATCCTAAACCTGATAATGAGTACGTACATTTGTAGCTTTTGTTTGGTAGGCATTGTCCCTAAGCACATATGGCTTGTCGCAATTACTATTTCACTACATACGTGCAATAAAATTTCATTTCTGGTGCAGCCTAAAAGCAATAAAATTTCTGGTGCAGCCTAAAACCAAGTCAGTAGTCACCTCTCACTCCCACAAAAGAAAATGGTACCAAAATAGACAGGCTGGAAAACCTCTATTGAAAGAGCAAAAGGTCTAATGTAGATCAACAGTCTCATAATAACCACTTGGCTAAAACACATGACTCAAGCCCGTATGCAGAAGCTGACAATTACAAAGTCCATTCAGTAAACAAAAAAGTCATATATCTTAACACCAGTAATATCAACCAACGGAAAGATAAAAGGGTATCAGGACCACTAGCAATACCATTGGTGAGAAGGATGATCTTATTATACAAAGATACTCCTACAACCACAATATAACAATATCCTGTCACATACAGTACCATAATGTAAGTAGATACTTATCATAGTAGGTGGCCTAGTGGTATTAACTTGTTATTTGTACAAATGTTTGTATCTGACTCATCTCCGTGTAATCTAATAACCAACTCCAAGGTGGCCTAGTGGAGATTAAAATATCCATTGGCTTAGCAAAACGCATTACAACAAAATATATATCGGATAAAGGCTGATAAACCTAATCATTATGCAGCTATGGATGACGTCAAAGATATGAATTGCATAACAATCAATGTTATGCTGAATGCTTCAGTGGCTAGCTTTACATGTAAATGCGATATCTTTCAATTATTTGTGTATTTTTTTTCCATTTTTATATATTTGTTTTGGACCGTTGGTTCAGATTTCCTCTTATAAAAATATAGCATATGAAATTGACAACTGATGGACCTAACAATTTTAGCTTCAATTGTTTTTACGTGACAAGAAAACAAAACTATCCCTCATACTTTACAATCCCACAAAAAAAGGCATTAGACTGTGACACCTTTCTCACCCAGAAATGATTCACTAAGATTCCAGCTTTCCCAATCCCTGGTTTCATCCGCAATAGCCGAAAAAGGGTAATTTGGTCATTTTTCAAATTACTTTGGCCCATGGTCCATTGATTCGTCGTCGTTGCCTAGAGATATATGTAACCAAAAGTATCAAAGTTATATTAAAATTTTATGCATGGTGTTATTGCGTTTTACTTGTCATCACCGTCTGCTTGATGGGCAGATATCATTTTCTGGATCAGTTGGCTTGTTTCTGCTTCAGACATCTGATCTGATCCAGTTGAGGACTGTGACCGAGACTGACACTGCGAGTATGACTTGAAAAATTCCCGGTTCTCTTTCTCTAACTCATTCCAAACTGCATAACAAAATTATAGACATCATTTTAACGGTACCTTAAAAATGGTTCATCGACATTTCTCATTCAGGTATTAATTTATGTGAAAACGACTAAAGTGATAATCTAGAATCCGCTTCACAGCATAGTGGAGGGAAAAAGACACCCATCTCTCTAATCTCACGTATTTGTAGTCTTGTAGAGTATTTATGAAAAATAACCATTTTTTTCATTCATATAAGAAACATGACTCTTCCCACAACCTTAGAAGCAGATATAAGAACCACTGAGATTTTGTGTGTGTGTGCACATAGTTAAATTTGTGATAACTAACCAGTGGAAGTGATGACTGGTTTGATGTTTGCGTGTTTAGAAAGGGCTTCCATGCACTCCTCTTTGCTCATTCGGAAGATCAAACACTTTTCTATAAGATGCTGTACCTACGTTAAGTCACCAGAAGTTAATAATATTGTCATGATCAAATACAGTATTATTAGATAACACAAATTTGTGAAAATATCAAAAGAATACGGTGCTATGCTTACTACCAAGTGTATGTACGAAGCGGAAGTGTCACCCATCTGTACGAACTATGTCACTAATCTTTCACCAGAACTAAGTAATCATGACTCGAAAGAAGAGGAGTTCAGATTATATAGACACTAGACAAGAGATATGCAGGTGTGGGCCAAGGAATCCCATGTGGGAGATAGATAATAATTGGTAGAGAAGCGATTACAAGAGATTTGTAACTGACTACTTCTGCCATGTAGGATTCCCATTTGGCAGCCCAAACTACATGAGTCCTCTGAAACCTTAATCCAGTAAACAAGTGCCACTTGGCATTCTTGATCAAAAAAATAGTGTTTTGGTAATTTTGGATTTACTATCAAGCTTGAGAGTAGCAAAAGAGAACAAGTATTCATGTTGGGCTCGACTTCTTTCAGGCCAAGAGAGTGTTTTGGATAATTTGACCCAATGCTTACTCGTGGTCACAAACGTGTTGCCTTACCCATTGCAGCAATGTTTGTGTGCCTTGATATTAGTTTCAAGTGGCTTGAAATATCGACCATAGAAAGCATATGCATGCATCTACGATAATGCTAATTATTTCTTCTACATGTTTGTGTTGACTTTATATTAGTCCATACAAAAATCTTCTCACGGCCGGACCACACTCCTTCCATAAAAATCATGAAAAAAATGAGAGTTATGTACACAAATTCCATCATAAACAACATCAATTTGACATCGAACTTGCATAACAGTTTAATAAAGAAGAGGTAGAGGAAACTTGCAGACCAAAATCAATATTACAACCTCTTTTAGCTATTACTAATGGGCTAAAAGGTAAGTTTGTCCTCAAATATATAAAAATGTGCATTTCCATAGGGAGAACACATAAAAGGAAAAAACGTTCCGGTTATTTTGGAGCAGAGGAACTAGTAATTAGCCATTCAAAAGTCTAGCCCCTAAAATTTCACTTCCATTTTAGCCACCTTAACCCTCCTGCTTAACCCTAAAAGTCCTCAATAACAGACTTTAACCTTTGATGGTAGCTCAAAAACACTGTAAATTTATTATCTTAGATAACCCTAGAAGTTGTGGTCCTTGATATGTGCTTCCTGAAAATTCAAAATTATATTGTCCTGTAAACCGTGCTGGTATGAGGTACAAAAAGTCACATGTATACCTACAAGACATGCATGTCAATAGAGTGGTTGAGCTGCATAAAAAATCTTGATTTAGCTACGTCTGTCAAATATATCAAGTAAATCATGGAGTGGCTGATAGAGATCAGGGATAATGATGTGTTTGTAGGTTCATACTGTGAGCAAAATATGAGTACAGTGAACAGTGAGGGACAAAAATTCATAAGCAAAACAAGTAGTACACAAGTTAAACTAGATGCGTCAATATCGACCCATATACATATGAATGCGTAGATTTGGGTTATATATGTTTTATCTCTAATGGGTCAAATGGGACAAATTATTTTGGAATTGTAAAAAAGAATCTAAAAATCAATCGAAAACCACGTCTCCAATCCTAACATGCTAACATCCACTTGTTCAATGTCTCAACCAAAGAGATTTGTGTACCTTAGCCGGATAATGTTTACCTTTGTAACTTTCAGTGTTAGGAATCATTGTCCTTATGCACATATGACACCAATTAAATACATAATTAAAATAAGATCACATGGGAAATGATTCAATTAAAGAAAAGAGCAAAAGGACTAGTGTAGATCAAGAGTCTGATAATTAAACACTTACTAATAAAACACATGACTCAGACCCCATGTTCACAAACTGACAAACTAAAAAGTCTGTTGATAAACATAGAGTAATATCTAAGACTCTTGTAATCATAACCAATAGGAAGATAAGAATGTACGATGTATCAGGACCACTATCAGTATGACATAAAACTACTCTTACTTAATTTAAACAGCTCTTCTTTTCTAATTTTTTTTTCAAACAGCTCTTAAGTAGAGAACATTTCTTTAGCAACTATTCATTCATATGCACGGACGGAGCCAGAAATTTTTAGAAACTACGTACACTACAAACACTACATTTTTTTCGCTAGAGGGCACTTGCCCCCAGGCCCCCTCCCTCCGCCCATGTTCATATGGCAACTACGATTTAAATAAATGGGAAACATAATGCTATCCTGAACTTAAGCAACAAACAAAGAACATGCATGGGATGAAGAAATCACTAGTGCTCCCTAAACTTGTGCATGCAAGTAATACACTAACTAAAGACTTATTCAAAATGCATGTGACAAAAATAACAAGGTAATGGCTAAGTATTGCTAAGGATCAGGAAACTTGGTCTTGTGTTGCTCTTATGTTATCCATGGATCAATAAATTTTGAATTCAAGTAATATGATACATTTCCTTTCAGAAAATAGTTTTGATTTCTATACATGGTGAATATCAATGTTGCCTAACCTTTAATGGTTGCAAATCCACTATTTCCTGTGTGTTTGTCGAGTTTGTACGTGGATTATTTGGCACCTGACCGGGTTGTTCATGTAAAGCAAGAAGATAGGAACACAATTCGACCGCGCGTGAGTACCATTTTGAATAAGCCGAAGATCCTTACACTGATTTGGATTCTAACAATGCACGGTGCATGCATGCAATGTTAGATTTAATTAGGATTTTGTGTTTCTGGTGATTTTTGGTTAAGTTGGTTTTTATTTGGTTTGGTTGTAATGCACTTGTGGGTTATCGATCTTTGATCCTGATTTGATGGTCTTTTTTAGGTTTCGACCACAATTATTCAATTTTCAACAAAGAAAAATAATATGGCAAATTATGATCCTTTATTTAAAACTATTCTTACAAAATTAAAATATAAATTTTAAGCTCTGTAATTATCATAAAACATGCTAAGTTCATTCTGTGTTTTCAGGCATTAAAAAGTAAGGCGATAATTAGATGGAACTTGTCACTTTTTGTGGTTCTGTAGCCTATTATTATTTTTAGTTCCGTGTAACCTACTTTTGAATCGTGTATGTTCCGTATACTCGGTGACCTAGAAACGGTCGTTAATTATTATATTAGACGTCCAATTTCATTTTGGTGTTTCAGGGCAATAAAAAAGTAAGGCTATAATTAATGTAAATTTTATTTAACTTGTCACTTTTTGAGGTTCTGTACCTATCAATTATTTTTAGTTCCCGTGAAACTTACTTTGAATCGGGGTTTTACCGTATATCGGTACCAGAAACGGTCGTTAATTATTATATTAGACATATAACTACATAATATAGACTATATTCCCCATACCGTGATTAGATAAGGAATGTCATGAGGCTGACTCATTCTGTGATTAGATAAGGATTATCATGTGTTGTATTAGATAATTAATTTGGGCCTATCCCTTTATAGTCGGTAGTTTCTTTGGATAGTCCGAGGTCTGATGTGTATATAAAGATGGATTGTGAATGAATAAAGATTATGCGGAAATAAACATTCAATATGGTAATCAGAGCCTCAAATACCCATCACCAAAAATTATCAACCAAACATAAACCCTAAAAACAGCCGAACCAATTTCTTTTCTATTTTTTTTCTATGTTTTTCGCTTGCTGCCTTGATTCATCTCCGTCGCATGCAATATTTTAATCGCCGCCGACACGATTGCTTTTAATATTTTGGTTTCATTAGTACTGGCCAATAATTGTTGACTAATACAAGAAGAAGAAGAATTATTCTTTATTTGCTTGCTATTCTTGTTATGTTTACTTTCAACGCAACACCTATCCAGGCAACACCCAACCCAGTCTTCAACACCTTATATACAATTCAACCCAACATTAGTTATGTTTACTTTCCGCCATACAATCCAACCACAGCAAGCCCACTTTGTTTCTGCCAGCCCTGTTACACAACAATATTATCAGGCCCAACCGGCCCAGTTGTCCGGTCCAAATGCAGTCCACCCATCGCTCCAACAGGCACTACCACAGGCTCATAATTCTCATATTTTTTATTTAGGCCGTTATGCGTGTAGTGTCCCGTCTCAAGCTACTATGCTCCCTCAAGCATTTAAGACTATTACTACTCAAGATTCTTTTTGGAATATGGACAATGGAGCATCTTCTCACTTGACAGACAATACAGGTAAACTCACTTCTGTTAGTAATTCAAGCATTTGTCCATTTATATTTGTTGGCAATGGTCATTCTATTCCAGTCGCTCGTACCGGACATAGCTTTTTGCATACCCCTTCTAAGCCTCTTCAACTCATCATATTCTTGTCACACCTCACATAATTAAGAATTTAATTTATGTTCGTAAATTTACTCGTGACAATGATGTTTCTGTTGAATTTGATGCTTATGATTTTTCGGTAAAGGATTACCAGACTGGACGACTTCTTCTTCGTTGTGATAGTATAGGAGACCTTTACCTGGTCACTCAGCAACCTTCGTCTCAAACTCCAGTTGTTTTGCTTTCATTTAGTTCCACTACATGGCACAGACGCCTGGGTCATCCCGGAGACGAAGTGTTTAGTTGTTTAGAGTCAAGAAATTTAATTTCATGTCGTAAATCAAAGTTGTTTGCTTTGTGTCATGCATGTCAATTAAGTAAACATGCTAAGCTTCTGTTTTATAATTCTGAGTCTTCTGTTCATTCTGTGTTTGAAATCATTCACTCGGATATATGGACATCACCAATTCCGAGTGAAAGTGGAATTAAATATTATGTTATATTCTTAGATCATTTTTCGCACTTTGTTTGGGTCTACTCTTTGCACAAAAAATCTGATTTGTTTGATAATTTTGTTGCATTTCGTGCTTATGTCAATAAACAATTTAATGTCGACATCAAGGCTTTGCAGTGTGACCATGGTGGTGAATATGACAACATCCGTTTCCATGACCTTTTCCGCCAAAATGGCATACAATTTCGGTTTTCTTGCCCTCGTACTTCGCAACAGAATGGCAAATCCGAGCGTATGCTTCGCACCATTAATAACCTTATCCGTACATTACTCTTTCAAACTCACATACCTCCATCTTACTGGGTGGAAACTCTTAATATGGTTGCTCACCTTTTAAATATATTACCTTCTACCGCCATTAATAATGAAATACCATTCACCAAACTTTATAACCAAACCCCCACATATGAACATTTTCGTGTCTTTGGATGTCTTTGCTATCCTCACGTTGATGTTTCACATAAACTAGAACCACGTTCCATACCTTGCATCTTTCTTGGTTACCCCGCCAATCATCGTGGTTATCGGTGTCTCGACTTAGCCTCCAATAAAATTATTATTTCGAGACATGTGTGGTTTGATGAAGACGTTTTTTCGTTTAAAAATGTTACGTCTTCTAATAAACCAACATATGATTTCCTTTTACCACCCATACAAACTAAAACCAATGTTCCTACCACCGCTAACCATTTGTCCAACACATGAATGAACTAAACAACCCAATTACGCCCCATCCTACAACCTCTCCAATCAGCCCACCACAACCAGATACCCCTCCATCTCATACCTCAACACCAATTCCAACTTTGGCCCAAACACAATCACATGCCCAAACGATAGATAGCCATACTCTAATTCCCATAAATAATTCATCACAAACCATGTCTACCCATCCCATGGTCACTCGCGCTAAAGCTGGCATTTTTAAACCGCTTGAACGTATGAATTGTCATGTTACCACTACTTCACCGCTTCTTCGCTCTCATGTTCATGCTCTTCGTAGCCCAAACTGGAAAGAATCTATGTTAGATGAATATAATGCTTTAATTACTAACGGAACGTGGGTTCTTGTACCATGTCCAGCTAACGTTAATATGGTTCATTCTATGTGGCTTTTCAAACATAAATTTAATGCATATGGCTCATTAAGCAGGTATAAGGCCCGTCTTATTGCAAACGGACGCAGTCAACAACAAGATATTGATTGTGATGAGACATTTAGTCTGGTGGTTAAATCGGCTACCATTCGTACCGTTTTGAGTCTTGCAGTTTCTCGTGATTAGCCCATTCATCAGCTTGACGTAAAGAATGCTTTTCTTCATGGTCACTTATCTGAGACTGTTTATATGTATCAACCTCCTGGGTTTGTTGATCCTAACAAACCTAATTATGTTTGTCATCTGCAGCGGTCTTTGTATGGGCTTAAGCAAGCCTCGCGTGCTTGGTTTTAGCGATTTGCTAGTTATGCTACACGAGTCGGTTTTCAGCATAGTAAAATTGACTCCTCTTTATTTGTCTTTCATCGAGGATCTGACATTACTTGTTTGCTGCTTTATGTGGATGATATTATTCTTACAGTATCATCTTCAGCATTTCTACAGCGGATCATTGCTTCCCTCCACAATGAGTTCGCTATGAAGGATCTTGGCTCTCTTAATTATTTCCTTGGTATATCTGCCCAGCGGTCGACTTCTGGTTTGTTCTTGTCTCAGTCTAAATTTGCAAAGGAAATTCTTGAGTGGGCACACATGCAGCATTGTAACCCCTGTAGGACCCCTGTGGACACTGAGTCCAAGCTTGGTTCTGATGGTGACCCTGTTAGTGATCCTACTTTATACCGCAGTCTGGTTGTTGCGCTTCAGTATCTGACATTCACTCGCCCAGACATATCCTATGTTGTGAAACATGTATGTCTTTACATGCATGATCCTCGTGAGCCGCATTTTACTGTTTGAAGCGTATTTTGCGCTATGTTCGTGGTACAGTTGCTTTTGGTCTTCAACTTTATGCTTCCTCTACTACTCAGCTTACTGCATATACAGATGCTGATTGGGTTGGATGCCCTGTTACCCGCCGATCCACTTTAGGATATTGTGTGTTCCTTGGTGATAACCTTTTGTCCTGGTCTGCTAAGCGACAGGTTACTTTGTCTCGGTCTAGTACTGAGGACGAATATCGTGGTGTTGCGAATGTTGTTGCTGAGACTGCATGGCTACGGAATTTGCTACTAGAGCTTCATGCTCCTCTCACCACAGCTACTCTAGTCTACTGTGATAATGTAAGTGTTGTGTATTTATCCACCAATCCTGTTCAACATTAGCGTACTAAACACATTGAGATTGATATCCACTTTGTTCGAGATTATGTTGATTTCGGTCGGGTTCGTGTTCTCCATGTACCATCACGGTTCCAGTATGCAGATATCTTCACTAAAGGCCTTCCGAGTGCTTTGTTTTGTGATTTTCGCTCTAGTTTGAACGTTCGAAGTCCTCCCGTTACAACTGTGTGGGTGGAGAAAAGAAAGGGGGGAAGGGGGGGAAGGGGAAAAGGAAAAAAAAAAGGAAGTATTAGCTGTCCCATTCGTGATAAGATAAGGATTGTCATGAGGCCTAGACTCATTCGTGATTAATAAGGATTATCATGAGTTTGAATAAATAATTATTTGGGTCCCTTTAAAGACGGTATTTCCTTGATAGTCTAGGTCTGATTGTAATATAAATATGGATTGTGAATGAATAAAGATCATGCGGGAATAAACATTCAATACTTGTTAGTAGGAAAACCAAAACACATGGGGTGTTTGGTTGAGGACCGGCCGACTAAAGGAACAAGAGGGGAGGTGAGTGTCTATTTTACCAAAGTTAAGGATGTGTTGTATTGTGACTTGGAGAACAAGTCATTAAACTATATAATCATTCCTTTAGCTCATAAAATCATACGACGCAACACAAACCTCAAACCCCTAAATTGGTTTTTACCTTCCACCCTTGTCTAGACGATCGGCAACCAAAACCACAAGGGTTTGATCGGCATAAATCAAGAACACTAAAACCATAGTGTTTCATGGTGTGTTTTCGTGATTAGAACTAGCATTCGTTCGTTCCACCGTGATGTGCAGTGTTTGCGACCTTAGAGGTGATTTTCTTTTATCACTAAGGGTTTTGTTTAAAGATCAAGATCAAGAATCAAGAAACTAAAATCACTTGTCTTATTAATTCAAGTAATAAGAGGTTAGTAATCTTATACTCCGTATGTATTTATTTGTGTTAATCCATATGTGTCAAACAAGATCCCCATAAGGGACACCTTCTACTACGTACTCGTAGTATAAAGGTTATACATGTTTGATAAATCCCAACAGTGGCATAACGAGTCATCGTTTGATGTTATGAGTTACACCACATAAATGACCTAAAAATTGCTTTTATGTTTTCTTGAATTTGATTTTTACATGCCCTTAGGACGATTTTTATTTATTAAATTAAACTCTAAGAGTATTTAAACATAAGTTATAGAAAACCATAGGTTGGTAATTTACGTGTTTAAAACTAGGAATTTTTACAAGTTATAAATCTTTTAGTTTTGCATTATCAATGTGTTAATTGTAGTCTTTATTAGTCCATGATAATTACATGCATACTTGTCATGGTTGATAAGCCATATTCTTGATTTTTTTTAATTAATTGGTTAATTGAATTAAATAGACTAAAACTACTTATATTATCTCGTCATAAGGCTTTTGCAATCAAACTATTTGATGTATGTGCACTACTTGTTTTAGAATTGTTCTAATAACAAGTGGGAGCCTTTTTTATTACTCCAAAATTTGGGGAAGACTCATTCTTTGTAATGAAGATGAAGACCGTTGATACTTATGTGAACAGTGTGTTTTATTGCTTTATTTATCTATTGCAAGATAAGAGTATGTCTTATGTTCTACCACATTTCTGTCTATTTTATTTGCTTAATAATTGTTCTCCTCGTGACTTGTTTTATTTTGCAAAAAGATTTTTGAAATTAAATGGACATTTAATTATCCAAATTTAATTTAATTAAACTCGTGTTCTTGCAGGTTTAAAACGCATAGGGTTGGGTCTACACCGTAATCGGCTCTCGCGAAGAACTTGCTTGGTACATTGGTTTAATAAAAAATTAAATACAGACTTAAAGTTTTGCACTAATTTTATTAATGACCAAATTTATGTAGACAAATGTCTTGCATCTGTTAAACGCATTGGGTTCGAGGTATTCTCGTGACAAGGCTTGCCCTACCCTGTTACGGGAGCTATACTCTATAATTTTCTCCCGCGGGACACATGCAAGTACATTGGTTTTAACATATGATCTAGGGTTTAAATAACCTTTAATCTTTTCTCGGGCCACTACATGCTTTTGCATATGAGGTAATGAATGAATTACTTGAGGCTTTTGTTCTCTTGAGGATGTCAATCTAGGATTTGGTTATTCTTTAATTTTGTTTCCTATGATTAAATGTTCACCAACTAGTTTCTTAACTTGTGCTACGAATATGTATGCATGCTTCTTAGTAAACTTTTTGATACACATGTTTATCAAAATTAAATACCCTTTTAAAAATAAGTCTTTGCCATCAAATTGTGAGGACACTTGCGATTACCTTTTACTCTATGTGAGACGTAGGTGAATTGCAACCCAATGTGACTATCCTCTATGCGTGAGAGCTAGTGTGATTTTCACAAGTTTTTTATTGACGACTTAATCGAGTTAAGCAGGTGAGATCCTTAACCCGAGGCATAAGATGAGATGAAACATGCCACATGACACTAATAGCTCGTACTTTAGTGCCATAAGTCTCATAATATCTAAATGTTGCACTTATAATGAAATTATCACTCGCTGCTTGCCTATTGAATCCACCATTGCTAGCATATCAACTGGTGTGATGGGTGGAAGTTCAACATGGTCTTAATATGTTAGTAAATTAATTTTTTTTATTTTAAAAACAAGGGTAGTTAATTTTTAAAAGAATTAATTATTGAAAATACTAAACTTTAAACTTTGTTTATTTGTATATGACAACACCATTACAAACCACAAACAACAATTCAATTTTCAGGTCGTCTCTCGAGAAAGAGAAACTTACTGGACCTAACTCTCTCGACTGGTATCGCAACCTGAGGATTGTCCTCAAAGCCGAGAAAAAGCTTGTCTATCTGGAACAACCAATACCCCCTATTCCTACCCCTGTGGCTCCAGCTGAAATTGTTCCTGCTGATGTTCTTGCTACTCATACATGTTTGGTTGATGCATAACAAGAAATTGCATGTCTTATGCTTACAAGTATAACTCCAAAGCTTTGAAAGAACCTGGAGGACTCTAATTCAAATGACATGCTTAAGGAACTCAAAACTATGTTTTCACAACAAGTTGAACATGAACTTCTTGAAATTGTGAAAGCACTCCATGATTGCAAACAAGAAGAAGGGCGGTCTGTTAGCTCTTACGTGCTTAAGATGAAAAGCTATCTAGACTAATTGGTAACCCCGTGTCCTAAACATTGGAGTGAGCTTGATTCTTACCTCTCTTTCCAAGGACTATGAAGGATTTGTGCATAATTAAAATATGCATAGCATGGGGAAGACAATAGCTGAGCTACATGCTATGCTCAAGCTACATGAGAAAGGGATTCGAAAGAAGGATGTTGCTGCACCTGTTGTCCTTACGATCAGAACTGGTAGGATCTAGAAATACAATAAGAACAAGAAACCGCAAGCTACTCAAGGCAAGGGTCATGGTAATGGAAACGGTAAGCTAGCTTATGCCCTCAAACCAAAGATCCCCCACCACTAAATAATGAGCACCCTGCAAAGGATGTGATCTGCCATCATTATGGTGAAGTAGGTCAGTGGATGAGGAACTCCCCTGCCTACCTATCTGAGTTGATGAAAAAGAAAAACAAAACTAGTTGTGCTAGTTCATCGTGTATCTTCTTCATAGAACTCTACTCTTTTCCTAGTAAATCTTGGGTGTATGTCACTGGTTATGGTACTCACATCTGTAATACTAATCAGGGGCTTCAGGGAAGCATGAAGCTGAAAATTAGAGTTTTGAACGTCTAGGTTAGAATGGAAATCATGCAACGGTTGAAGCTATAGGAAGTTTTGAATTAATTCTTCCTAATGGTTTATGTATTGTTTTAGACAATTTTCATTACACGCCTTCTATTACAATAGGTGTAGTTTAAGTTATTCTAAAGATAATATAATTTATTTTATTGCTATTCCTCGTGATGGTATTAATGAAACTGGTATGCGTGGTTGTGTTTCAAACGATAGTGCTATGTATAATGTGAGCAATAAAAGAGCCAAGCATAACCTCCTCTACTTTCTTGTGGCACTCTCGTCTTGGACACATTAACAAGAAGTGTATTAAGAAGTTGCAACATGATGGGATTTTAAAACCAACTGACTCTGAGTCATTTGATAAATGTGTTTCTTGTGTTCCGCATAAAACAAAAAGAGCTAAAGATCTACTTGGAATCATACACAATGATGTATGTGGCCTTTTTAAAACTGTTTCAAAACAAGGTTATAGCTACTTCATTGCCTTCACTTACAACTTTAGTCATTATGGTTATGTTTACTTGCTAAAACATAAACATGGAGTCTTTAAAACTTTTAAAGTATTTCAAAGTGAAGTAGAAAATCAACTTGGAAAGACCATAAAGGATCTACAATCTGACCATGGAGGCGAAGTGTGGGATTGTCTCACAATTCACTCCTCTATATACACCACAACATAATGGTGCGTCTAAAAGGATAAATCAAACCTTTCTTGGCATGGTTCGATCCATGATGAATCAGACAACTCTACCAATGTCCTTTTGGAATTATGCTCTAGAGTCTGCTGCACGCATTCTCAATATGGTTCCAACTAAGAAAGTTGAAAACATACCATATGAATTATGTCATGGGAAAGTCTCTAATTTGTCTTACTTAAAGGTTTGGGGTTGTGAGGCACTTGTGAAGTGTGACACACCTAACAAACTTGAACCTATATCTATTAAGTGTATCTTTGTAGGATATCCAAATGAAACAATGGGTTACTGCTTCTGCTACCCACCTGAGCAAAAAATTATTGTTGCTTGATATGTTGAGTTTTTTTGGGAATAGTCTCATCTTAGAAGAGGCAAGTGGGAGTCATGAAGATCTTAAAATATTTCAAGATAAAGATATACATCCTTCTGAAAACGCTAGCAATCATCATGATGAGGTCGAACAAAAATCTTGAACCGTAAGTGAGGTTACTCACATTCGCATGTCCGAAAAGACACATTGTGCACCAAATTGATTATGTTTATACATCGATTCTGATGAGCATGGGTTGGGGGATCATGGTGAACCCGCTAACTATAAAGCTGCATTGTCAGATCCTGAATCTGGTAAATGGCTTGAAGTTATGAATGCGAAAATGCAATCCATTAAAGACAATGAAGTTTGGAGCTTGATTGACCTTCCTCCTAATGCTATGATCGTTAGAGTAAGTGGCTTTTCAAGAACAAGACTGACATGGATGGTAATGTACACACCTATAAATCTTGTTTTGTAGCAAAAGGTTATACTCAAACCTACGGGTTAGACTATGAAGAAACCTTCTCTCTTGTTGCACACATTAAAGCTATTAGGATTCTTTTAGCCATAACAACGTACTATAACTGTGAGATTTGACAAATGAATGTCAAAACTGCATTTTTGAATGGTCACCTAACCGAAGAAGTCTATATGGTGCAACCTGAGGGGTTTGTTATAACAACCCACAATTTTCATAAATTTAAATATCCATCTATTAAGTTAGATGATGTACAATCTATCAATTATATATGAACTCACCTTTTTCAGGGAAATTTTTCGCTTTTACATTACCTTACTATTGCCAAGATCTCAATATGTAATGATAACCAGCATAACTCTAGTATACGTCCTCGATAACCTACGTATGGCAATCCTATCCTCATATATGTCAAGAAAACATCATAACATATCAAGTCAATATCATAATATCATTATTACAAGGTACATTACTCCTAAAAGGTACCATTTACAACATCATATCAAAACGAGCTTTAAACCATTATCGATTCTCCTAAACCCTAAGCTCATGGAAAAAGGGTAAACCCCTACAGGGAATGCACAAGCTACTAAAAGCATATGTACCAGTAATATGATATCTCATTTGAAATAGTAAAATCTCTTCAAGTCAAAGTACAAATCTCTAAAAGCTCAATGTACAAGTCATTAAGCATGATCTCTAAAATAGCCGTTTTATCTCTGTTCATTCTTATTTCTTCACCACCACTTAAGCAAGTTACTACACTCATTTTATAAGGTGTAAACCCTAAATATTCTATTCGTAAGCTTTCATACATCTTTTTACACTCAAAACTCTAATTCAAAACCCTAAACCCTAAAACCGAGCTAGTTTCTAAACCATGACCTGTTCTTTGCTTTATCCTTATAAACCCAAACAACCACTCAAATAAGGATGTAAAAACTTATTTTAGCCATCAATCAATCCTATTCAATCATTATTTCATCATTACTTCATCTTTTAAACTTCACTTGTACGTAAAACATATCCTAGATAAACCCTAATGTACCTAATTGGTGTCATTTTAACCGTTTACTCGATTTAACATTCTAATCCCAAATAACCAACCAGGGCCATTTAAACTCATAAAATATTTAGAGAATCATTTCAACATTAACTTGGCAATTGCAAGAAATCAAAGCCCTAGAAAACCTTAACGAATCTATAAACCCTAATTATGCCTAATAATCATTTGACCCTGTTATTCATTTCCTACCATTTTAACTCAAACCACCTATCCATTAATATTATTTACTATATATACTACCTAGGATCAATAAACTATCAATCACGACCAATGTACAAGAAATAAAAAACCTATAAAGTCAATAAAACCTAAACAAGCCCTATTTGAACGCCGTGACCTCGTTTCTTCAATTCTACACCGTTTTTAACCACAAACAATGCTAATCTTGCTAATTACTTTAATACCAGACCTAACAACAATTTCATCTATCCTTAATCATTATAAACACAATGTACCTTGGAAAGACTCTTGAAAACCATGCCGAGCCCAAAACTGACCCGCACCCTTTCTAACTTCATTTTAACCCATTTAAAATGCTACCATGTGCAAATGACCACCCAAGAACTCTTCTAGACTCTTTGTAGCAGCTTACTAAGCAGCTTTGACTTATCCAAAGTCAAGAATGAGAGCATCCATGGCCCTCTTTTGTCTTCTATCAGTCCGCGCAGCAAGGGGTCATCCAACACATCTAACTACTCCTAACGCTTCCACTCCTCGTTTTCTACTTAAACACATCTCATACTAGCATATACATGTTGTCTAGATCATAAATGAGCCTTGCATACTCTCTTTGAACTTGCAACAAGTATAAATAAGAAGCCATCCTTGTTCATTTTTCTCATCCCCACTTCCTCCACTATAAACCCTTCTAGTAGCAACTCCTGCTCAATATGAATTCTGAATAGATTCTTAAGAAGTCTCAAGTACAGAAAGGAAGCAAAAGAAACCAAGAAACGAAGCCCGGGAGTCGTTACTCTAGCCGTACGAAGCCGAAAGTCCGAGTCTACCCTTCCAACAATAAGCTCAAACCAGGTTCTCTAAACTTATATTCTAACTCATGTAACGTTATAATGTTCATATTATCTTGCCAAAAATCATAATATAAAGCTTTGAACTCAAAAAACCCAAGTGTTAGCCTTTTTTGATCCAACATCGGACACCCGAAACCCTAATTTCATGTTTTTACTTAAACTATGAGCTAAACTTGTAAACTTTTGTTATAACCTATCCTAATAAGCTATTATAATGTTAAAATAAGTACTTTGATAAGTCATAAGAGAATTTGACCTTAAAACCCGTGCGTTTTCATTTTGAAACCCTAATTTGACCCGTTTTACCTTTTAACTTAACGAATCGTTAAATTAAACTTATGTTATGTTAAATCTTCATATTTTAGTTTATTATAACTTATCAATGAACTATTGAAATGTTACATTAAGCATGCATGCAATTTGGACATGTTTGTACTTAAAATCGCATGCAAGGGGTATATAACGTAAATTTTAGAAACTTGTAACAAAAAGGACTAAAAGTGTCATTTATTAAGTTGATAACTAAGAGGTCTATATGTCACTTTTTAAAGTATAAGGTTTACTGGATATATCATAAAAGTTGAAGACTAAAGTTCAAAAAAGTGCAAACCCAAGTTGTTTTCTTCCCCCCCTTACTTGCAATTTTTCCAAACCCAGGCTATAATTTAACATTTTAAAAAGTATAAAATCATATCAAAACATTACCAACATAACTTAAATTGACGCTCCTGTGCTTAACATATCCAGATATGTTAAAAAAAATTCTTTAAAAACTGCTATGTTCTAATCCTTATATCATTCATCATCGATGTGCTTTCAAAAATCATGCCCGATCCATAACATACCACAAACTAAGGAGCATCAATTAAGAAGTTTCATCTTGGTACAACGTTCTGTCTGAGTTGTTTGGGTTTACGATTTAAATGCCCTAGCTCCACAAACTTTACTACATGACTTCTAAACTAAGAATGGCCCTAAAAACAAAGAAACAAAAAAAAAAAAAAGAAAAATAAAAAAAAAAAAAGAATGACACAAAAAACCACAAAATCCAATAAAACAAACCTACCAAGAAAGAACACAAAAAGAAGGAAACAAAAAAAAAAAAAAAAAACAAAAAAAAGAAAAAATAAAAAAAAAAAAAAAAAAAAAAAAAAAAACAAAAAAAAAAAACATTAAAAAAAAAAAAAAAACCCGTTGTATAGATAATTTTTATATCAAAACCAACATCGATAATCAAAAACATAATACATACAATCAAACTAAGACTTTGCATATATTAACCCAGGTTGTCTTGATTGCCGATTGAAGCATACTTTCATTCCCTATACATTAGCTATCAATTTCCCTATAACTGTTCAGGTGAGTTCATAGCCTCGCATTTCAATCTTTTTATAAACCCGCGAGGGAGATACATGCTATAAACATGAATGCAATTATTTCTACATGTTATTTCAATTTAATATTGCCTAAGAGAACTTTTTTGCCTTTAGTCCCATAATCACAAACTGTAATTACACTCCGTAGTAAGCGCGAATGATGTAATAATCTATTTGGGTTGGACTCCCCGTTGGTGTACCCAGTTAAGTGTAACCAATTGCACATCATTAAAATCACTCATATTTGGAAAAGTACCCGCAGGGGCAATATTATCATTATAACCTAAGGCATCGGATTCATGAGCTAATGGCAATAATAAATTATGTTTTCAATACTGGGTGTATATCAACGTAACCCAAATATCGCATTTGCATTCAAATTATATTACTTAAACCTATGGATTTCACTCAACCTTTGTGTTGACTTTAAGCATGTTTTATCTCAGGTAACCTAATGGCACGAGCGGCAAAGGACATGACGATGGAAAATCCGTTATCATTCAACTTTCATTGTATAAATTTTTGGGAACCTCTCGTTTGTAAAAACCTGAAGAGAATAAATAGAATGATAACTTATTTCATAAACACTCTTTTTTATTCGTTTTCTATGATTATGACTGTTGTACCCTTGAAGTAATACCCCAGATTAGCTTCCGCTGCTATATGTAAAAATGGGGGTGTTACAGATTTGGTATCAGAGCCTACGTTATAGAGAACAAGGTTAAAACCTTAACTATAAACTACTTTTTCTTTTCCATCCAAGAAAGTCCTCTGTTGCCGCTAAATTCTCCCGGAATGGTATGTAAAGTATAATAACTATTATTTTACTAGATAAATAACTTATGTATTTACTGCTGGTTGTTAATCAGAACGAAGTCTTCCCCCACTGAGCATCCTACTGCAAATTTGGAGGATGTCTTTTCTTTCCAATTTCCCAAACTATGTTCCCCCGGCTTCACCGGATTATATCCCGACCTCTCCAGGGAAAACTTACTCCAGTGCTTCCAATTCATTTGGAATTGTCCCGCTAACTTCACCGACCCTTCATATTTCCGATGATCCTTACATGAAAGCTTTACAAGCTTTCTATACTGAAAAGTCACCAATTCCGTCTCCAATTATCATACCCCCTAAAACTCAAGAATACTTTCTCCCAGAAGGACTTCTTTCACCAATGCAGTTATCTCCATCTACCCCATCCCAACCTCAAGCTCTTGAGATTGGTGAAACTTCCCGGAAATTAGCTATCAAACGTCATGAAGAGAAAATTCAAGGTATCTAATGTTATTTAGAAGAAATCCCTCCTGAACGTTTTGAACAGATTGAAAACAGCATCGAAGGTCTCGGTAAAGGAAAAATAATCATCCAATGTGATTTTGACGCCTTAGCAGCAAAACTCTAGCAAGCCCATACTCAGATCACTAAACTCCGGAGAAAGCAAATAGATCTCCAACTAGAAGATCTCCTTAGCTCGCTACAGAATCGCGGAATTGGCAGAAGTCATCAATGATATGGAAACTCGTCACAAGAAGCCAATAGAACACTCATAACTCTATCATCAAACTCCAGAACCGCATTCAGTTATCACTAGTTTCTAGTTCGAGTTTAAATTCCAGTCTTTATCTTTAACTCTAGCCACGGGAATGTGTGGTATAAATAGAAAACACTTGTTAAATCTTGACTATGTATAGTAACTAAGAGCAAAGTTGTCTTAAATACAAAGGCAGATCCGTTATCTACCATTTTGTCCTTACCACTAATATATCTCATCCATTATTCATCATTTTATTTATCCATCAACATTCATCATCATACCAAAACCTTCAGATATCACCATTGTAAAGAATGCTTAATGAAGCAATTATTCCTTAAGCATTTCAAGAATAATCATTTCTCTTTAATCATTTTAAAGAAGAACAAGCATTATACTTGTGATATCATTCTTATTATGTGTTATCTTTTGTTGGTAGAATGCCTCCAAAAAGAGCATCAACAACGGAAGCACCAGCTATGACTCAAGATACCATTAGAAAGTTAGTAGCTGATAGTGTCACCTTGGCTCTAGAAGCTCAAGCTGCGACAATGGCAAGTGCTAGTAATCCCAACAGGAACACCGGTCCTACTGGAACTCCTGCAGTGAAAACGGGAAACTACAAAGAGTTCATTAGCTGTCAACCTTTCTACTTTAATGGTGCGAAAGGAGCAATAGGTCTTATTCGCTAGTTTGAACGAACCGAATTAGTGTTCTCTCATAGCAGATGTGCCGAAGAAATAAAGTGACTTTTGCTACTGTGGAACTATTAGATTGATGATGCCTTGTCCTTGGTGGAATGCATATGCCCAGCCTATGGGAATATAGCAAGCATCAAATCACCTAGACTGAGTTAAAAAGGCTTCTGACGAACAAGTATTGTCCCCAGACTGAGATCAGAAAGATGGAAGAAGAATTTACAATCCTGATTGAAAAGGGAAGTGATCTAAACCACTTATGTTAGAAGATTCCAAGAATTAAAGGTTTCTATTCCAAACATGGTTCCAACAACGAAAACCTTGGAAAGCTTTTTATCGGGGACTACCTCGAAGCATTGAAGGAAATGTTACTACCTCTAAACCTCAAACTTTAGAGGAAGCCATTAACATAGCCCAAGGCTAATGGATCAGGTAACTAAGCCATGTTCCAATGCAGGTATCAAACGACAACAAAAGAAAGTTTGACGACAAAGAACTTTCAACAACAATTCCCGCAGCAACTATCGCACAACCAAACAATCGTTAACAATAAACGTCGACAATACAGAACCGAAGGCAAGAAGCTGTAAGCCTATGCTCTTACGTTAACAGAAAACGGTAGGTATGCCGGAGATCTCCCTCTGTGTAAAAGGTGCAATTACCATCATACCGGACCCTGTACTGGTAGGTGTAATAATTGCAACAGAATGGGCCATCTAAGCAAGGAACTCCGAATGCAAGAAACCAGCCACCAAAAGTAATCAACTCCTAGTGACAGTGGTTTGCCATGCCTGTGGTGAGAAAGGACACTACACAAATCAATGCCAAAAGACCAACATTAATGCCCAAGGAAGAGCCTACATGTTGAAAGATAAGAATGCCCAACAAGACCCAAACGTCGTTACGGTATGTTCTCTAAATCCGCATTTTAGTCAGGTATTATTTGATTTCGGAGCTGATAGAAAGTTTTATATCCTTATCGCTTGCCTCTATGCTAAATATTCCTCGTCTATTACAATAGATACCTTTTATAATATCAAAATGGCTGACGGAAACTTAGTAAGCACAAACACTGTTATTAAAGCGCACTCTAACTTTGCTAAATCAACCTTTGAAATCATTCTCATGGCAATTAAAACTTGGTAGTTTTTAACGTAGTCATGGGTATGGACTGGTTATCCAAATATCATCCAAAATTCTCTGTGACGGAGAAAGGTTGTTCACATTCTTATCGACGGTGAAACTCTAATCATTCGAGGTGATCTAAGCAAAACTCGACTAAATCTCATATCCTGTATAAAAACTGAAAAGTATATATCCTGAGGTTGTCAAGTTTTTATGATCCAAGTTGTAGAGAATAAATCAGACGAGAAAAGACTCGAAGACATATCCTGTGGTCAAAGAATACCAGATGTCTTTCCTGAAGATCTACCTGGTAGCCCTCCGTTTGCCAAGTAGAATTCAAATCGACTTATCCCGGAGCCAGCCACCAATAGCCTCAAACACCTTATAGATTAGCCCTTCAGAAATGCAGGAGTTGTCCTAATCAATTCAGAACTAACCGACCAAGGATTTCATCGACCAAGTACTTGCCTGGTGGAGCTCCTCTCTAATTTTAAAAAGAAAGACGATCTTTTCAGAATGTGTATTGATTTACCGAGAATTGAATATCTTACTATAAAAGAATCGTTTACCCCATTGCCCAGGATCGAGACTTATTCGATCAACTTCAAAGGTTCAAGCGTTTTATTCCAAAAATAGACTTAAATCAGGCTATCATCAACTGAAGTAAAGGGAAGAAATATTCCTAAGACTGCTTTCAGAACGAGATACGGACACTATGAATTTCAAGTCATGCCATTTGGTTTAACAAATGCACCTGCTGTATTCATGGATCTCATGAATCGTGTTTGTAAACCATATCTGGATAAATTCATAATTGTGTTCATCGATGACATTCTTATCTATTCTTGCAACAAAGAAGAACATGCAAGTCATCTCAGAATAATCTTGGAATTACTCCGAAAAGAGAAATTGTATGCCAAGTTCTCTAAATGTGATTTCTGGATACATATCGTGCAATTTCTTGGTCATCTCATCGATATCCATACTTCATTTTACCCTGCAAAACGAAGCCGTTAAGAATTGGACATCTCCCACTACACCCACAGAAGTACGTCAATTCTTAGGACTCGCCGGCTATTATCGAAGATTTATCGAAGGTTTTTCAAAAATTGCAAAGCCTTTGACTAAATTAACCCAGAAAAACAAGAGTTATATCTGGGGCGAAGAACAAGAATCAGCTTTTCAACTCCTTAAACAAAAACTCTGTGAAGCACCAATCTTTAGCATTCCCAAAAGAAACGATAATTTTTGTCGTTTACAGTATGCATCTTCCTTTCAAGGGTTAGGAGCTGTATTAATGCAAAGAGAAAAAGTCATTGCTTATGCATCTCGACAACTCAAACCTCATGAAGAAAACTATACTACTCACGATCTTGAATTAGGAGCAGTAATATTCGCTCTTAAAATCTGGAGACACTATCTATACGGTACAAAGTGTACAGTTTTCACTGATCACAAAAAGACTTCAACATATTCTTCGTTAAAAAGAATTGAATATGAGGCAACGCCGATGGTTAGAACTACTCGCAGATTATGATTGTGAAATTGTTATCATCCCGGAAAGGCAAATGTTGTAGCAGATGCCTTAAGTCGAAAGAAACGAATCAAACCTCTTCGAGTTCGAGCATTAATCTTAACCGTTCATCCAAAATTACCATCTCAAATTCTCGAAGCCCAAAATGAAGCCCTCAAGGAAGAAAATGTCAAAAACGAGAACCTACGCGGAATGGACAAATCATTTGAAATTCGTCCTAACTAAACTCGTTTGTATCAAAAACGAAGCTGTTACCACTTTTTGGCGTAGTTTAAGAACTTAATCATGCACGAGTCGTTATAAAATCCAAATATGCTATCAACCCTTTCTCATAAGTGTACACGACTTAAAGAAACTCTATTGGTGGCCTAACATGAAGGCAATCATCGCAGAATATGTTAGCAAGTGTTTGACATGTTCTAGAGTTAAAGCAGAATGTCAAAAGCCATCCGGCTTATTGGTACAACTAGAAATTCCTATGTGGAAATAGGAAAGGATAACAATGGATTTCGTTACAAAGCTACCCAAAACCTCAACTGGACATGATGCCATCTGGGTCATTGTCGATCGTCTTACCAAGTCAGCATATTTCATTCCTATTCGGCGACTATAGTATGGAAACTCTTACGAGATTATACATCAAAGAAATAGTCTCTCGACATGGCGTGCCAATCTCTATCATCTCGGATCGTGATCACATTTCACATATCTACAGATTCTTACAGTCATTGCAAAATTCTTTAGGTTACCATAATTAGACATGATACAGCCTATCACCCGGAAACCGATAGACAAAAGTGAAGAGAACCATCCAAAACACTCGAAGACATGCTACGAGCTTGTGTTATAGATTTCGGGAAAGGATGGGATAAACATTTACCATTGGTAGGGATTTCCTACAATAACAGTTATCATGCCAGTATGAAGACAACGCATTCTGAACACTTATGGACGGAAAGTGTCGATCACCTGATTTGTTGGGCCGAAGTTGGAGATTCCTCAACTCACAGACCAGAAAATTAATTCAAGAAACCACTTAAAAGGATCATACAAATTCCGTCTACCACTTGCAAGCTCAAGAAACACAAAAAGTTAGCAATATAAGGACGAAGCCTTTAGAATTATTAATAGTTGGCGATCGTGTGTATGTTTAAATTATCACCCCGTAAGGTATCTTTTGATTCAAAAACGAGAAAGCTTATCCAGATAAATTGGACCATCAAAATCATGAACGAATTGGCCCAGTGCGATACAAACTAGAGCTTCCTAAAAAGCTTAGTAGTATCCACAATACTTTTCCACGTTTCTAATCTCAAGAAGTGTTTATCCGACGAATCTCTCGTTATTCCAATGAAAGAACTTCAACTCGACGACAAGCTCAACTTTGTAGAAGAACCAGTAGAAGTTATGGACCGTGAGATCAAGCAACTCAAGCGAAGTCATATTCCTATAGTCAAAGTGCGATGGAACTCTAAAAGAGGACCAGAATTTACATGGGAACGCGAAGACGAAATTCGTGCCAAATATCCACATCTATTTACAATCATCACTTCAAGTTCAATTAAATCTCGGGACGAGATTTCTGTAAGGGGTGGAGACTATAACAACCCACAATTTTCATAAATGTAAATATCCATCTATAAGGTTAGAATGTTTTCTAACCAAAAAAAAACTATCAGTTATATATGAACTCACCTTTTTTAGGGAAATTTTTCGCTTTATTACATTACATTACTTTGCCAATATCTCAATATGCAATGTAACCTGCATAACTCAAGTTAACGGACTCGGACAACCTACATATGGCAATCCTATCTTCATATATGTCAAGCAAACATCATAACATATCAAGTCAATATCATAATATCATTATTACAAGGTACATTCTTCCTAAAAGGACCACTTTGTTTTTATTTTTTACCAAAAACATCATATCAAATCGGGCTTTTAACCTTTATCGATGCCCCCCTCCCCCACCTAAACCCTAATCTCATGAAAGGGTTAACCCCTAAAGTGAATGCACAAGCTACTAAAGCATATGTACAAGTAATATGATATCTCATTTGAAATATAAAATCTCTTCAAGTCAAAGTACAAATCTCTAAAAGCTCAATGTACAAGTCATTAAGCATGATCTCTAAAATAGCCGTTTTACCTCCGTTTTCATTCTAATTTCTTCACCACCACTTAAGCAAGTTACTACACTCATTTTACAAGGTGTAAACCCTAAATTTTCTATTCGTAAGCTTTCAACATCTCTTTACACTCATAACTCCTAATTCAAACCCTAAACCCCTAAAAACGAGCAGTTTCGAAACCATACCTTTTTTCTAGGATTTTATCATTATAAACCCAAACCAACACTCAAATAAGTTGTAATAACTTATTTTACAATCATATCAATATTCAATCATTATTTCATCATTACTTTATCATTTTACTTCACTGTACTAAAACATATACCTAGAAACCCTAAAATGTACCTATGTTCATTATAACCCGTTTAACGTACATCATTTAAACCATTCTGATTCCTCAAATAACCAACCAAGGCCATTGTAAACTCATAAATGAGTTTTACAAATCATATCTATCATAACATGGCAATGTTGCAAGAAATCAAAGCCTAGAAAACCTTAACGAATCTAGAAAACTCTAATTATGCCCTAATTAATCAATTTTGACCCGTTTTATTCATTTTTTTACCCATTTTAACTCAAACCACCTATCAATTAATATTATTTATCCTTAATATACTACCTAGGATCAATATTGACCCAATGTACAAGAAATATAAACCTAGAAAGTCAAGAAAACCCTAAGAAAGCCCTATTTGAACCTGTGACCTCGTTCTTAATTCTACTCCGTTTTAACCCAAACCAATTGCTAATATTTGCTAATTACTTTAATACCAGACCTTAACAACCTATTTCATCTATCCTTAATCATTATAAACACAATGTACCTTGGAAAGACTCTTGAAAACCATGCCGAGCCCAAAACTGACCCGCACCCTTTCTAACTTCATTTTGACCCATTTAAAATGCTACCATGTGCAAATGACCACCCAAGAACTCTTCTAGACTCTTTGTAGCAGCTTACTAAGCAGCTTTGACTTATCCAAAGTCAAGAATGAGAGCACATGGCCTCTTTTTTCCTTCTATTCAGCCGCGGCAGCAAGGAGGTCATCCAACACATCTAAGCTACTCCTAGACCTTCCACTCCTCATTTTCTAGCCTTAACACATCTCATACTAGCTTGTACATGTGTCTAGATTAGAAATGAGGCCTTTCTTACTCTCCTTGAACTTGCACAAGTATAAATAGAAGCCATCCTTGTTCATTTTTCTTCATCCCACTTCCTCCTCTATAACCCTTCATAGTAGCAACTCCTTGCTCAATATGAATTCTAATAGATCTTAAAATCTCAAGTACGAAAGGAAGCAAAATAAACCAAAGATCTAAGCCCGGGAGTCGTACTCTAGCCGTACGATGCCGAAAGTCCCGATTCCTACCCCGTTTCCAATCTATAAAAGCTCAACCAGTTTCTCTAAGCTTATATCTGTCTCATGTAACAATATACTGTACATAATAATCTGCAAAATCATAATAATAAGAGCATTGAAACTCAAAAACCCAAGTGTTTATGCCCTTTTTGATCCAAAATCGTACACCCGAAACCCTAATTTCATGTTTATTACTTAAACTAATAGCTAAAATTGTAAAATATTGTTATAATCATCCTAATAAAGCTTATAAAATGTTAAAATAAGTGCTTTGATAACTAAGAAAATTTCAACCTTATAACCCGCGCGTTTTCATTTGAACCCTAATTTAGACCCGTTTGTACCTTTTAACTATCGAATCGTTAAATTAAACTTATGTTATGTTAAATCTTCATATTTTAGTTTATTATAAATTATAAATGACTATTGAATGGTTAAATTAAGCTTGCTTGGCAATTTGGACATGTTTATTGTAATTAAAAGCATGCTAGGGTATATATCGTAAATGTTCAGAAACTGTAACTTAAAAGACTAAAAGTGTAATTTTATTAAAGTATATAACTATAGGTGTCTATTTATGTCACTTTTTAAAGTATAAGGTTTACTTGTATGTCCAATAAAAGTTGAAGGACTAAAGTCGTAAAAATGCAAACCTAGGGGTCTACTTGCAATTTTTCCCAAAGCCCAGGGTCTAAATGTAACATTTTTAAAAAGTATAAAAATCATATTCAAACATTACCAACATAACTTTAATGTGACGCTCCTCGGAGCTTATCATATCCAGAATATTTTAATAAAAGCTAAAAACAGCTTATTTCTAATCCTTAAACATTCATCATCGATGTGCTTTCAAAATCATGCCCTTGTCCATATCATACCACAATACTAGGAGATTACATAATTAAGAAGTTTCATCCTTGTACTAACGTTTCTGTCTGGTTGTTGGGTTTACGATTTAAAGTGCGCATAGCTCACAAACGTTTACTAGAAGTGACTGTCTTAAACTATGATGGCCCGAACGGTGTTATGATACTTTTTAATATCAAAACCACATCGATATCCAAAAAAAAAAAAACTTAAACATACAATCAACTAAGACTTGCCATATATTAACCCAGGTAGTCTGGATTTGCCGTGTTGAAGCCGTACTTTCATTCACTATACAATAGCTATCAATTTCCTATAACTGATTTGCAGGTGATTCAATATCCTCGCATTTACAATCTTTATATAAACCCGCGAGGTGAGATCCATGCAAGAAACATGATTGCAATTATTTCTACATTTATTTCAATTTACTATTGCCTAAGTAACTGCCTTTCCTTTAGTCCCATAACATGAACCTGTTAATTACCTCTGTAGTAATCGCGAATGAATGTGAATAGATCTATTTGGGCTGACTCCCCGTTGGTGTACCCAGTTACGTGTAACCAATTGCACATCATTAGAACGCAATCGGGTATTTTGGGCAAAGGTCCCGCGGGGCAAGTATATCATTAAACCAAGGCATCGGATTCAATGAGCTAATGGCAAAAATAAATTATGTTTTCAATACTGGGTGTAATCAACGTAACCTAAAAAAAAAAAAAATATCGCAATTGCATACAAATTATATTACTTACAACCTATGGATTTCACTCAACCTTTGTGTTGACTTTTGATGCCATGTTTTATCTCAGGGTAACTAATGGCACGGAGTGGGCAGACATAAGATGAAAAACCGTTATCATTCAAAAGTTATATATAGATTTTGGGAACCTCTCGTTTGTAAAAACTCCTGAAGAAATAATGAATGATAACTTATTTTCAAAAACGACTCTTTTTTAATCGTTTTCTATGATTATGACTGTTGTACCTCTGAAGTAATACCCCAGATTAGCTTCCGCTGCTATAGGTAAAAATGGGGGTGTTACATTTGTCAATCCATAATATCCTAACCCAGTATGCAAGCTACAATGGTCTATTTATGGATTAAAGCAAGCATCAAGGAGATGCAATAAAAGGTTTGATGAGGAGGTCAAGAAGTTCGGTTTCACTCAACACCTTGATGAGCCATGTGTATATATTAAAGCTAGTGGGTGTATGGTTACATTCCTAGTCTTATATGTTGATGACATATTAATTATGAGAAACAGCATTCCAATGTTACAAGATGTAAAATTCTATCTTGGAAAATGTTTTCCCATGAAAGACTTAGGAGAAGCAGCATACATCCTTGGAATCAAGATCTACAGAGATAGATCTAACCGGTTAGTTGGACTCTATCAAAGTGAATACATTGAGAAGATCTTAAAGAGATTTAAGATCGAGAATTCTAAACGTGGAAGTATCCCACTGCAAGAGAAATTGACTTAAAGCAAGACTCAAGGTCCCTCTACACCCGAAGAGGTAAGTCGCATATAGAGAGTTCCTTATACCTCGACTGTAGGATCTATTATGTACGCGGTAAGATGCACTAGACTTGACGTTGCATTCACACAAAACCTGACTTGTCGATTTCAACAAAATCCAGGAGAATGTCACTAGGTTGTTGTGAAGAACATTCTGAAGTATCTCATGAATACTAAATACATGTTTCTTGTTTATGTTGGTGATCTCGATGAAGAGCTTAGAGTCACTTGTTACACTGATGATGGATACGAGATTGATGTTGACGACATAAAGTCTCAGACATGGTACGTTTTCGTTTTAAATGGAGGCGATGTTGACCGGAAGAGTGCTAAGTAGAGCACTACCGTAATGTCTTCTATAGAAGCTGAATACATAGTTGCAATTGAAGCATTTTGGATAAGGAAATTTATTGATGAGCTTTGAGTTTTTCCCACTAAAAAAGAACCTATGGGGATGTACTGCGACACTACTAGCGCAATAATCCTCGCCAATGAACCTGGGATTCAGAAAGGCGCCAAACATTATAAAAGGAAGGTTCACTATCTCCGAGAGGTTATCGCAGATAATGATATTAACCTTCTCAAACATACAAATGACAACATAGCTGATCCGTTTACTAAGGCATTGCCTTGTACCAAGCATACTGGTCATACTAGGAGTATTGGACTTTGTCTAGCTAGTAATCTCATGTAAATATGTTATTTTTAGTATTTGGATAATGGGATGTGTTAAACAGTTTTTATTTTGATGAATTAATATACGTGGTATGAAAGTTTTTCATCATATATTCATTGTGTCCTTTATTTGCATGTTTAATACATGAATAATTTATTAATCTAAATTTGTCCATTGTCGAATAAAAATATGAGAGTATTATTGAACTAAGATAAATGTGAGCGATTGGTAATATTCATAGCTTATGAATATTAAAGGATGTGTCTGCCAAACTCAAATGTTATCCACGTGCTATGGATATTGGACTACCCCAAACCTACGAGAGTTCACCTTATGGATCGACGTCATTAGCGAATCTCGCAAGTGATTGTATTACTTGTCCTCAGACTTGAGATGAAAGTAGGTCTTGTATATGTGAATGGCATTTCTTGATTCTAGTCAATCGTTATCTTGAATAAGGTAGTTATAAAGGCTATTTTTACAAGTGTTGTGAAGCGTATGAATGGCACGCCATGTGTTTTCTTGAGAAAGGTACTATTGAACCCCTCATTAAATTGATCAGATATTTACATAGCCATGTCTAAAACAAGACAGGAAGATAGTTGTTTACGTTTGGTGATCTTGATTAATATCATAAACGAGAAACAAAATAAGTTAAACATTATGGAATGAATTTGATCCATATCTATAGTTTAACAAGTATGTGTAACAAAAGAATGTTTAATAATAAACCATTTACATTGCGATGTTTTACTAAACCACTGAGAGCAATGACATGTTGCTAGACGCTTACCATTATTTGTATAAGTTATTGGATTATGACATTTCACAAGTGGGAGCTATTGGGAATGCTCAACTCGTAATCCGTATTTATACGGCTAGGAATACGTGAGCCTATTAGGGGCACACACGTATACACCGAGAGAACGTTTTATTAATATGATTAATGTATTTATAGTACTATATTAATTATATTAAATCACGAAATAATTAAATGGTAGTTAATTATACCGTTAGACGTTATAACTAACTAATATATGCTTAATTAACAAGTAAGGGACTTGTTAGTACGGAACCAAAACAAAGGGGCTTTGGTTGAGGCCGGTCGAAACAAGGACAGAAGAGAGGGGAGGCGAGTGTCGTTTTTACCAAACTAGTGAGGAGGTGTCGGAGAGTAACTTGGAGATCAAGAATTATCAGGCTATATAATGAACCTCCTAGGTTAATTATTGACTAATCTTGGAAACCCTAAACTCACAAAAACTCTCCTCTCTTCTCCCTTATACCCACGATGGCCAGGAAAAATCCATTGTGGGATTCGATCGTTTGACGCCAAGAACAAGAAACAAGAACATCGTGTTCGGTTGTTTGATTCGTGATTAGAACTAGAGTTCAACGTTCTTGTATAACATTTAGTATGTGCAACCTTAGAGGTGATTTCCTTTAATCGCTTAGGGTTTCGTTTAAAGATCAAGAATCAAGCATTAAGAAATAAAATCACTTGTCTTAGTAATCCAAGTGATAAGAGGTTAGTAAACATTATGTGCTTATTTGTGTTAATTAATATACATCAATCAAGATCCCTTAAAGGACACTTTCCGCTACGTACTCGTAATATAAAAGTTATATATGATTGTTAAATCTCAAGCAAAATGGACATCTTATCACCTAAACAGTCGAGTAAAGTTTGAATAGAACATAAGCATTTGTAACCGGTGACGACTTTTGTTTCAATAGTGGAATTATTAAGTAATGTTACATGTAACATTTTTCTTCAAGACATTTGATACTTTGATCATGCACTATATATGCATTAACTATACTTCGATCCATACGCGTCAAAAACATTTTCATCTTGGCTTCAACCACGCTATACGTTGTTTTACTACTTGTTTCTTTAACTTGTTAATTTGTAGTTTACTTATTAAGAAGTAGGGTTTACTTATCTTTGACTTGTTGGTATTAGGGTGATATGAGTGGCTGACGCATAATTCTAGCTATTAGAGAGTACGCACATTTGGTATTAGGGTGAACGTGTGTGTTTAGATTTCTACTTTTCATTGTTTTTTATTATGCAATTTGTATTTCAGTCTTTGGATTAATATATCAATAACGGGGTAGAGATTTTGTGATTGGCGTGTTGTTCTTGTTGTATAGTTGAACTACTTATAAGTATCGTGCATACACGGAGCTTACATGTAAATTTATTTTAAAATTTTAGTTTAGTATACGAACATATAAAAAATTTCTCATGTTTAATTTTTTTTAATTGCGATATCTGTACAATTAATAATTATGTACATGTTTTTGCATAAAAAAGTCATTATGTATTAATATCAGTGTTTTAATTTAAAACCCGGGTTGACCGGGTTAGAGGTGAACATTTCGGGTTTTTTTAAAAACTGGTTCGGTTAACCGAAACCGAACCGGTTTTAGTCAACCAGTCAAATAACCGGTTTTGACTAAAACCGGTTCTGTTATAAACCAGTTTTTTCATATGAAGAATACAAAATCGGTTCGGTTAGTCAATCGGTTTAACCGGTTTTTATGCAACTGGTTCGGTTAAAAACCGGTTTTAACTAGTTTACAACCCGGTTCGATCGATTTTTTAAAACCGGTTACAAACCGCCAGTTCGGTTTGAGGGAAACCAGTTTCAAAAAAACCGGTTTCGATTTTTTTTCCCGGTTCGGTTCATGAACTGGTTTTTCTGTACACCTCTAGACCGGGTCGATTAAACCGTGAACCGGTTGAGTGACCGGAAGCCGGATTTTGCCGAAAAACCCGGTTGAATCGTGACCCGGTGGCTCGACCGGGTCAATTAACCGTTTTTAAAAACATTGATTAATATCGATTAATATTTTATAAAGATTTTGTTGGATAAAATATTTAACTTTGTTTTGACTGACACGAGTGTTAATGTTGATGTTGATGTTCAAATTTACCTATTAATATCATGTGTACACAATACACGAGTTTAATATGTTTTTTCAGATATACTTATATAATCTTTAAATATAATTTATATATTTTGTATTTTTAAAATGTAAAGATTAGAGGGTATAAAGTGTAAGACGTATTTGTTTATTTTCTAAAGTTTTTTTAAAATATGAATAATTATAAGTTTCACTTAACTCCATATAACTTATTTAAATTTTAACCGCTAAAGTTTTATAAATTACCTTCTTTTTTTTGAGTTTTTATTTTTCACAAATTTGACACCTATATTTTTACATTTTGACAAAAAATTGATTTAATTTTGACTTTTTTTAACCAAACATATCGCATGATTTTGGCTACGTGTCAAAACTAAGTGTTGTGTTTGGTCCAATTTTTTTCTATAAAATCGAATTCAATAGAAAACTTCAAAATAATATAAATTTTTTTTATTATATACTCCGTAAAAAATTCGGTTAACAATATGGCTATTTTTAGTTAACAGAGAAGATACACCAAACTTGACCACTCTAACTTATCTTTAGCTACCATCTACATATAAAGAAGAATATTATAATATCAGTTATTGTCTATATACTTCAAAAATGAGAAATGTGAAATTTTTACTATACCTTTATTCCTAATTAAGTATGATAATAAACGTTAAATGAAACATTTAACTACAATCACTACTACAAAAAGTGAAATAGAGCCCCCCTAAATAAAGCCATGTTTTTAAGAAAACAGGGCTCTTTCTTACATTATGAATTTTTTTTTCATTAATAAAGCCCGGTTTCGTACTCAAATAAGAGGGCTCTATTTACCTGCACTAATAAAGCCCATGATCCTTACTTAAACGAACCGGGCTCTATTTCTTAGGACGGGGGGTTAAATCCAACTTTTTCAATCACAGACATTAGTGGGCGGGTTTAATTGTACCTTTCCAATTCACACGCCACTGTTTTTTCTCCACTCCTTCCCTCCCTCCCACATCTATTGGCGTTCCTCCTCTCACCCATAACACCACCTGCATCCAGTGAGATGTTAGTTTATATCCTTCATGTTTGTTCTTTTTATTTTTACTTGAAAACTAAGGTTGTTATGAAGTATATGAATTGTCCCTTATTATAATTGTTTAATTTATGGTTAACGAATTAAGGCTATTTGACCTTAATCTATAGTATGTATAAGTTATATAGTAGTAGCGATACCTTGAAGCTTAAATGGAACTTTAGGATAAATTTAAGGCCTAATTGATGAGATATACAAAGTTTAATTTACGTTTTGTGACTTTAAAATATGTTGTTGCTAAAAATTTAATTTTGCTTAATTTTTTTGTCTAATTAACCCAACATGATTTTTTTCTCTGCCATTCTTGGTGAAAGGGAAATGAAAAACGTAGTCAAAGATTTCATATTTTTTTAGATAATAAACTAATAATGAAGTTGTTATTGTTACCATTCCAAAAGTGTCATATTCTTTTTGTTTTCTCATTGGTATGTTTTTTATGTGTTTTTAAGGCTTGTTGAGGAGGGGCAAGTTGCTTCTTGTTACTACAAAGGCACAAACCATAAAATCCACCTCTTTTTTCTATATAATAATTGTAATTCGTAGCATCTAGTGTGCATATGTACAGAGGTGGGGTAAGGTTGTCTGTTGGGATTTGAGATTTGATGATTACAAAACCACATATGAAGAAAAGAAGAAAGATAAAACAACAAGGACTTAATGTGCAATATTAAGTTAGCTTCTTATCAAAGCTAGGTTCATGTAAACCCTAGCCACTCTAGTATATAAATAGATGTAAGGGTGAATAGTATTGAATATCCATCATAGTTAGATCTCCCAATGAGAGTCTAATATTTAGCTTATTAGTATTTAGTTTTTCTATATAGTAAATCTACTGATTAAAGTCGTACTAGTGTATTACTTAGTTTAGCCTCAAGGAACATTTTGATCTTGTGGGATATAGTTTTATGAAATAAAAAACCTTTCAAAACATTGTTTGTCATAAATGTATTCCGCTAGCTGGATCAATGTTATGATATCCTAGATGGGCAAAACGATCTATGAAGCCTACAATTAGGTTTTATCAATTGGTATCAGAGCGGGTTGCTCTTGATATCTAGGAGTACAAGGTTTTTAGGTGTCGTATTCTTGAACAAAAAGAAAAGAAGCAGGTTGAAGATTGAATGCTTATGTTTCTGCTAGCTTTGGTGAGTCAATTCTAGGATTGATAATGAACCCTAGTAGGGATATCCTGATGACGGCAGTCTTGATGTGGTTTGTTATGATCCATTGAAACCCTAATTTTCTAAGGTCTTATTGCAAGATTCAAGTATGGACATGGTTACTGTTACGAAGATTCAAGGGCTGATTGATGTTGATGCTCGTATTTCATGAAGAAGGTACAGCAGCAGGTCGACATAAGGTATAAAACAGGTGGTCGTTAGTGCTGATTGTTGATGTTGCTGCGCAAGTGATTAATGGTGCCAATAGAATGTTGATACTGCTAGGTATATACACTTAGTACTACTTTTACATTTTAATACTGCTTGCGAAGATTGTTGGGTTTTATTAGTTCATGTTTAATGAACAAAACCCTAGTTGTGGTCGTGATGGTTGATGATTAAACGACAAAGAAAGAAACAACAGGCCTAGATTGAATATAGATACTGGTGTATGATGTTTGAAGATGACAAGAGCAGGTTCATTCATGGTGTTTTTACATCAGATAAGGATGGTTATTGGTGTTTTTATGGAAACAGTTAGGGACCACATGACTTAAGGAATGAATTAAAGGAATGGAATATAAAAACCTAACTTATAGGGTTTATGGAGTATGTGGATTTGATGTGCGAATTTTTGGGATTTGCTAAAATGAGAATTGTGATTTATTCCCTTAATAAATTCGTGGAGGTTAAGAGGCAGATTTGGTATGGTTTTTTAAAGTCCTAACTTGTTGGTATATATATATGGATCCTTATTGATAGGGATTATTTTGTTTCCATATATATTTGGATGTGATTTTGATGAGAGCAGACTTGGGATTTGATTAATACTGCTTGTATGTGTGGTTAATATTGCCATGTTTGAGTTAATACTGGTAGTTGTTGAGTTAATTCTGCTCGCCCAAGGTTAATACTGGTCATACGTTTTTAATACTGGTCGCTTC
>BQNB010013175.1:48954-77704 GCA_026074375.1 Tanacetum coccineum | reverse complement strand
ACAAACTATCATGAAAGCTCAAGATTTAAAGACACAGACTTCCGCAAACTCTGATTTGAAGCTTTTAAGATTAGGCATAATATAAGAATGTTGGTCAAAGACACAAGATCGCAATATGGCAAAGACGATAAAGACAATGACAAAGGCTCAAAGTTAAGATCGCAAAGCATGAAGGAACAAGTTTACAACAAATAACGAAGACAAAGACCAAGGACACTCGAGCTTAAACGACAAAAGCAATCTCACTGATCTCATGAAGGAGTGTCATCAATGAACTCACTTCGGGGGAGATTGTTAGCCTCAATTTTATTGAGTCAATAAAGGAAGCTCGTTCCCGTGTTCAAGACCTCACTTCGGGGGAGATTGTTAGCCTCAATTTATTGAGTCGAACAAGGAAGCTCGGTCACTCTACGATGGAGCTTCGGTCTTTAATTAGTTAATGTTGTAATTAAATATTATCGGGAATCGGGCTCGATAGATAATCTAATATTGTATATGTTTTGGGTTTAATCCCAAAGCAAAACCCGAGCCCGGGTCCTAGTTATATATCCCGCGCGTCACATTAAATGTGTAGGGGTATATATATATTTAGATATTTTCTAAAATATCTAAATATATATATAGATATTTTCATATGAAAATATCTAGTTTTTCATTTTCACAAAATCTATTTTTCTTTTCTCTCTCAACTCTCTCATCTCTCTCTCTCTCTACATTTCGCCTCTCTCTCTATCTCTTTTCTTGGTTTCGTGGTTCGGGTTATGAAGTGGAAGTGTTAAACGGGTTCCTACAGAACATACAAGATTTTATATTCACGTGTTTTTATAAAAATTTATTATACATGCAACTAATAACATGTCATATTTGAAATAAAAATATCATCTATTGTACATGCAATAATAATATAGTGATTGATATATTTTTCTCTTTTCGTACGACATCTGTGAAACCAAACAATAATGAATGTCAAGTGAACTTGAAGATACGAGGGTCAAAAATTTGCTTTACATTAACTTTTTTATCTTGAGACCAAATTGTATCATGTTTAAGTATTCTTCTTTTTGTGAAGAACAAAATTTGTGACATGATATAGAAATCACGTAAACAAAATTGACTCGGGCTAAAAGTGATTGTATCTTATGTTTGCTAAGAACGTATAGTGTGTGGAAGCTTAGAGGAATCATACTTTGATTCTTGGTGGTTTCGCGTGGTATTATACACACGCGTATAAAGAAGACGGTGTTTACGGTTACCTTTAAACGGTATATCGTTTCGTGCTAAAAGGTACATGTTTTCTATCTTGTTAATTATTGTGTTTTACACGTGATCATTTATTTCGCTGCTACTCGTGTTAATTAATTGTTAATTAGGTTATAAAACCCAACATTAATAACATAGTTTATAACTATAATCGTTAAGCAAATATATTTAAAAAAAACTATGTATCCACCACAAACTCAACAATAACATCAAACGCCAACAGATTTCGTAGAATATATGGAGGAAATTACTCACGCCAGTAGTTTTCATTAACAAATTCATAGTGATTTCTTAGTAAACGCCATATATTTTACAAACTAGAAAACAAGATCGGTTTCCTTAATACTATATATGCTACATTACTTTATTCATAAAACAGAATCATCCCCTTATTTGCAATCAAATTGCCATTATAACTGATATTACACGAACCAAAAGCAAGTCACTTGTTTACAATGTTGGTGACTATATATGGTTCAATAACGCTATCATCAGCTTCTTATGCCCTGGGCCGAGTAGAAACACCAGCATGCCCGTGATTTGTACACAACTTAAATTCTGCAGGTGTGATTGGTTCGTTTTCTGTACAAACAATTGTTCGTTGTAGTACTGAATATGCACAATAATCTATAGCGTACACCGTCAAGTGCTCTGGTGTGTACGCAGTTGCTGCGACCCAAACTCCTTCAGCTTTAGAACATATATTTAGAAAGTTAGGAACATTTTGAATCACCTGTCATTAAATAAGTGTTGCGCAATATGAAACATGAATTTCAGGAAACAATAAAACAAATATTAAGTTACCATGAGTAACTAGCAACAAGTTTTCAGTCGGGTATTTATCGGCAAGCAACTTGATGATGTTTTTGTACCTGTCTCTAGCACCCTCTTCCGGCTCTTCCCATTTTGGTAGCTGACAACATTTATTATTAGATTCATATAACCCGATAACAACGAAAAGGCCCATAAGAAATACATAAAGAGTGTGGTTTTATAGAGGTATTACTTCTTTGTAAACTCGTTCTACATTTGAATCAACAGTCCCTTTTGGTAAGAGTTTTTCACATTCAGATATATTAAAACCAAAGTCCCCATCTTTAGGGGCGCTCTCGGGTAGTATGGCTGCAGTGTTCAAAGCTTCACATAGTCCATACTCAACAGACACCTATATGATTTCACAATGTCAAACCAAAGACAATATCATTAAATGGATCCATCAAGTACTAACGGAAATTTAAGTTAGTTATACATTTCTTTTAATCAGGCCACAAGTTAGAAAAGCCGTATTGAAACAAATAAGAATTCTTGATGGAATGATGGTTATGACCTTGAGCTTAGAAGGATCGATATCAACACCATCAGCAGAGCTCATATGAGTGACACTGTCATCACCAAGAGCACAAATGGCATGAACAACTTCAGATGCGGTCTGCAGACACCTAAGAAACAGAGATACAAAGACACGATGGATCGAAAACCCAAGGTCTTTGTTAAGCTTCTTACCAGTACTAAATGCTCTAACTTTCCCATCTAATATCAAGGGCGGATCCCATGGCCTACTAGCTGTCTTAGTCCACAACGGATCAAAGTGGGTCGAACCGGTCCCATGAATGGCGTAACAAACAGACAATTTGTTGATGAATTGTTGACGGGCACCGAATCAAGATCCATGAGTGTGTGTGTAAGAAAACAGATCGTTTTGTTTTACGGAGAAGAAATGGTTTGTTGCTGTTTTTGGTGAGGCTTCGGTAAAGAGCTGAGTGTGGTAATATTTGTTGGGTTAGTAGTACAATAATGGGGTTACGTATACAGAGTAGGTACACAAGTCGAGTTAAGAACTTCGGGTATTAAACTAGAGAATATGCCATCTCATTACTACTGTCTCACTATACATATAGATACATTTGTCGACAATAGATTAGTGTTTGTAAGAGGGTAGGGTATGGTGGCTTAAGCCACAAAACAAAACGGGCCTCAAAAGGCTGCCACATCAGCTTTTCACTCCCACTCAAAAGTACCCCTTCACTAATAACAGAATACACATTCTCACTCTTCACTGGAGTCCCCACCACTAACTATTTTTTTTTTTTTTTCTTTCAATTTTTTTCACACAAACATAATTTATTTAACACAAATTAAAAATACAATACCATAAAAAAAACATAAAAATAAAATAACGAAACAGAAGAAAATTAAACGATACGAAACAGTAAAAACAAAAATTACGGAAACGAATGCCGTCTGCACCACATCTTCATATTTCTTCAGTATTTCACTTGTTGCCTTTCAATTAATGCTCGTTTATGTGAGCCAGGCACGTGTCGAAGTATCGATCAAATGAGAACACTTCCATTTCTTCATACATCTTGATCTAGCTAAAATCTTTTTCCCTCTGCGGCCTCGTACGCCATCTTATCAGGCAGCAGAACACACATATTACTCTAAATGAAAACTACAGTCTTGAGAAACAAAGGACGATACAGACTCCGATTGGCTTCCCCCGGTGCTAGCAACCCGACGTTTTTTGCAACCGCCTTATATTTTGTTTTTCCACACATGTATGTCGCCGGCGGGACACTCTCTTTTATCCGGACCAAACACCTCTTGGAGATTATCTCCATCAATCGGCTCCGCCGCATCCCATTTGGGGTACTCTTTCAAAATTTTCCACACGTGGGGGTATTGAAATTTTTTACCAACTCGCTCCAAGTACACCATCTTCACAGTCTCGATCAAGTCAGCTTCATTTTCCCTGCTTTTACGATTTGCCTGTTTGTAATAAGCGTTAAACCGTTGGCAATCACCGTGCATTCGGGTCTATTTCCCCGTCAACATATTTTTGGTACGCGCCAGACCTGTTGTTCGGTCGTGGAAATCTTCAAAAATCTTGTTCCAATAGATTTCATCCCGTTGGTCTTTTCCGATATTCGCGTCCTACGAGTGCTCGATCCAAGCCTCGGCTAGCAAGATTTCTTCTTTGTTATTCCAACGGATATTGAGTCGCCTTGTTTCCATATCTTCATTTTCATCGCCCTCGTCCAATTCGATAACTGGTTGTTTCCCCGTCATTTTTTGTTTTCGCTTAGGTTTACGGGGTTCATGGGCTTGGGGTATTTTGAATTGTGGTTGTGATGAGTGTTGTGGAAAACTTTGTGGTTGTGGTGATTGTTGTGGAAAAAAGTGTGGTTGCGTATTTCTTAGATTCGTGTAACCTCGGAACCCGTATTGTTGATTTTGATGACACGCCAATTGTGATTGATAAGCATGTTCGGGCGGTGACATTTGCATTCCATAAGGGGGAAACGGTTGCGACGAGTTTGAGTGTTGGGAACTTGGGGTAGACGGATTCGATTGGTTTGGCGAAGATGAGTATTGGTTGGATTGGAGAAGATGGGTAAAAAATACCCGGGTTTTGTTCATTTGGTGGTTGAGACATTTTTTTTTGAGAAGAAGATTATATGTTTAGAGTAATAATAATATTGTTGTAAAGAAGTGTATGTTAAAATGATAAAATGGGGTTTTATTTATAGGGAAAATGGGTATAAAAAAAATTAATTTTTTTAAACTTTGAAAATGTATCAGTTGGTTTGCAACGGTTTAATATTAGTTGAGTTTTTTGGTCTTTTTGTTTCGTCGTATGGATGGCGAGGGTGTGGGTTTTTGGCCGGTGGCGAGCACTCTCGGTATGGAGAGAGAAGTGGCGAAGCCACGTAAGAAGTGGCGAAGCCTCTCGCCACCATACCCCTCCCTCTAAACCTGTGCGTACACTATATTTTGTTGGGTTTATTAAACAAACAAGCAAAAATATCCGCGCGTTGCTGCGGGCGTTAATTTTTCGCGTGTTATTGTAGGGCGTTAAATTTATTTATTTATTATTTATTTATTTTTTTTCGCGTGTTTTTTTTATGTTTAATAGTGTAAGTTTATTTTTTCCTGTACGTTACTGCGTGTCGTTAAATTCTCGCAGCGTTGTTAGACGTGTCATTAATTCTTTTTTTTCCCTTTAATTTTGTGCGAGTTTATTTTGTCGGTCTCATATTTAATAGTACGGGTTTACTTTTTCAGTATCGTGTTTAGTAGTTTTTTTTATAGTTTTACGCGTTGTTGCGGGGCGTTAAAATTTTATTTATTTATTTTTTTTGTCTCATGGTGTAAAATGACACTGTTTAAGTTAATTCGGAAATGTTATCACGGGTATTTTTTTATCTGAATGCGTCGGTACTTTTGTAACATTTTTTTCCTCCCTATTTTGTGCCAACAAATTAAAAAAAAAAACTAATTGGGCCGGCCCAAATTTTTGGGCTAAATTTTTTGGGCTTTTTTTTGCCCAGCACTGTAGCACTGTAGCTACAGTGCTTAAGATGAACAGTAAGTCAACCCTTCTCTATTGATTATATATATAATTACGAGCCCATGTGGTGTAGATGGTTAAGTTCTACGGAGTATTATTGTTTAAGGTCCACTAACAAAAGATGGAGAATATTTTATGCAAGGGGCAAGCAGACAAGGACTCGTTTTCGAGCAATCATCTTATATAATTTTACCGCATTATCACAATACGCACTTATAAAACACATTTACCACAAATCCATTGTCAAATCTCTTTTAACTAAGAAAAGATCAAGATAAAGTTAGAAGTTAGTACTTAGGGTAATAAAAAATTGTTTGTATTACATTCATCACCATGTTATTCACCAATATAATCAAGATTTTTTCTCCGATCATTTTTAGGGCCCTCATTTTTATTCGATCGCAAGATGTTATTACTAATACTTTAAAGTTGACAAAAATGTTTGGTTGAAATAAAATAAACAATGATCTAAGGCTGGACGGTAAAGGGAAGAACTCACAGCGATGAGTATTTCCCCACCCCTAAAATCACTTTACATTTTCTACATGTGGCAAGGTGAGTTGTGTGATGTTCGGTGAGAAACTCGCCTAAGTGAGTTAAACATTTTGTGGGTCCTTCTCCTTTTTAATTAATGTATTTTATTTAGTTGTGAGTGTGTGTGGATATTTAGTGTGATATATTTTTATATAAAGTAGGTATTTTAATGAAAGATGAGTTTTAGGTGTAAGGTGAGTTGTTATTATCAAGGTTATAAATAGCGTGAAGCGTGGCGTGACGGCATAGCCAAGCCTCAAGCTTTAGCGTGAGGCGTTGCGTCATAGCGTTTTTAAGGCGTGACTCAAGGCGGCAAAAAATATTTATAGAGTGGTCAATATTAGTTAGCTACTAGGCTTAAAATTGAGTTATGGAGTTACTAAGCCCGAATCTCATACAACCCAAATCATAAATACTTGTAAATAAGCTCAAATCCATGAAATCTTTTAAAAGCTTCAAAAAAAGGCGCGCTATAGCGCGCTTTATCACGTCTTATCGCGCTTTATTGCACGCTACGCCTAGAGACGACGCCTTGACCTGTTTCGTAACGTGGAGGCCACGTCTCGCGCTATGGCGCCGCTATAGCGCGCTTTTTAGAACCCTGATACTTATTATGGTTGAAATGTGAGTTTTAAAGTTGGAGAGAGAAATCTGATGTGACGCTAACAAGTCAGATGGGTTTGGTGTTCATTTACCATCCAGCCTAATGAATCAACGAAAAATCCACTTTTATAAATATCATTTCCATTTTGTTATACGGTGGTGTCATGGCACCAGCTCAAGAAACGCTCGCATCAACCACATCGGGTCTCGTGCCATATCCGCTCGCGCCGACAGCTCCAACTTACGCCTTAGGATTCTTTTTTTGAATATGGACGTTTAATAACGGTCAAAAAGGGCTAAATTGAAAATTTTGGTCCAAAAGTAACCGTTATTTTCCCTTTTTTTCAATTTTTTACCCTTTAAATTTTTTAGAGTAAATTGCAAAAATGGCACTTTTAGTTTGCTCAAATTGCAGATTCGATTCATCGAATTTCAAAATTGCAAAAAACATTTGTATTTTGAAGTTTTGGTTCCACTTTTGGTCCTTGGTCGAATTGAAATGACTAAAATACCCCTTTGCAATTTGACAAACCACAAGGACCATTATTGCAATTCTCTCTTTCTATTATTTATATTATTATTATTTATTTATTATATTTTATTTGTTTTTTAATTTTATAAAAAAAATTATTTTTTTAAATTTATTTTTTTTTCGGTTAATTAACGGCAATAAAAAATTATAATGAACAATTTTAAAAAAAAAATTAATTTTTTTTCTTATTTCGGTTTCAGTATACGAGCGATAATAATAAAAAAAATGTAAATTTTTTATTTTTTTATTTCTGTTTCAGTTTACGATCAATTTTTAAAAAACACCGCGACTTATTGATTTTCTTCTCGTAAACTGAAACCGAAATAAAATTGCTCGTATACTGAAAGCGAAATTAAAAAAATAAAAAATTAAAATTTTTTTTATTATTGCTCGTAAACTGAAACCTAAATAAAAAAAATAAAAATTTTAATTTTTTTTATTATTGCTCGTAAAATGAAACTGAAATTAAATTTTATTTTTTATTATTGCTCGTAAACTGAAACCTAAATAAAAAAATTAAAAATTTGTTTAATTTTTTTTATTATTGCTCGTAAACTGAAACCGAAATAAAAAAAAAATTTAAAATTTTTTTTAATAAAAAGAAAATTAAATTATTATTTTTTTTGAATTGCTTCATAATTTTTTTTTAATTATTGCTCGTAAACTGAAACCGAAATAAATTTTAATTTTTTTTTTTTTGAAATTTATAATAAAAAAAATTACAGTCTGCTGACTTATAGACTAAGCTCCTTCGGCATACTGGTATTGTTTCCCTTGGGCCTATTTTCGATGATGCTTTGTCTTTAATACATCTAGAGACTGGCCTTTTGAGTAATCCAAGAGAGATCGATGCCCCCAAACTCATGAAGAAAATGACAGATATATATTTCACAAGGGTTACTAAAATTCAGAGTCCAATTTTCTTTATCTTCTCGACAGATGTGGCCCTTGTGGACTTCTCATGGCAGATCACACCTCGACGGCTTTAGGACGATCCCTATTTCCGAGCTGGGGCAAACTATGAATGGTAAGACATATCGTTGTGTTTTGTGTTATCGGTTAGGGGTCCTCTTATTTTCTGGTTCGAAGCCTTGTTCAGCTTGTTCAAGGGTTTTCGCTGGAGATATTTATGGAGACCATGTTGTATCATGTGCTGGGATTATTGGTATTAAACATCGTCATAACGTTGTGCGCGATACCCTTGTTGACATATGTTATCGTTCTGGGATTTCAGCTGGTAAAGAGGTTGATATTGGGTTGGACGAGGGGCGTGACAAACCATTACGTCCAGCAGATATTTTACTTTACTCATGGGATGGAGGACTTGATGTGTGTGTGGATCTGACTGGATCTTCACCCTTGACGCAAACCGGGATGGTTGATTTCGTACCCGGTCGGGCAGTAATTGATGCTGCACAACGTAAACGCGGTAAGTATATGGATAAATGTGCGGCTATTGGATATGGGTTTCTTCCGTTCTCTTTCTCGTCCTTGGGAGAATTAGAGGCAGACGCGGTTATCTTGCTGAAGCGCATCAGAAAGTTCTCCATAACTCAAGACATTGGAGCACGCACATCTATTCATATTTTTAATAGGATTGGTTTCACCATTGCTAAAGGAGTGGGAGCTGAGATAGTATCTCGACTCCCCTCTAATTTTTTGTAAATCCTATGAATTTCTAATAATAATAAAATAATAATAATAATAATAATAGAAAGAGAGAATTGCAAAATTGGTCCTTGTGGTTTGGTCAAATTGCAGAGGGGTATTTTAGTCATTTCAATTCAACCAAGGACCAAAAGTAGAACCAAACCTTAAAAATACGAACGTTTTTTGTAATTTCAAAATTCGACGGACCAAATCTGCAATTTGGCCAAACTAAAAGGACCATATTTGCAATTTACTCAAATTTTTATAAAAACTCCTTGTTATTTTAGATATTTTACACACTTCCAATGTCATTTTTACCTCAACAACTCTTATTTCTCCTTCATAAAAACCACTTTGAATCCCAACACCTTTGATTATTACGATATTTATTTTCAAGACGATTCTGCAGGGTTTTGAGGTTTATAAACAATTTCTAGCTTTCAGTAATCAAGAAGCCGGGGGTTTGGGATCGGGTCCTAAGAAGAAGACATACATACCACGTGAACGAGAAGAGGCGGAACAATAACTACTTGACGACTATTTTGACGGCTATTTTGACGACTAAGACACTCCTAAATACCCGAAACAAAATTTTAGGCGAAGGTATCGTATGAGTTCTAAACTTTAAAAAAAAATAGTCAATGCTATTACAAATTATGATGTTCAGCCTCTTCTGGAATGCTTTCATTTTTTTAAACGTTACGATGCTACCGGTCGTGCAAGTATTGGTCCTATTATGAAGTGCACATCCGCAATACGCCAATTGGCATACGACACAACACCCGATGCATTTGACGAGTACTTGCAAATTGTTGAACGTTGATCACAAGAATGTTTAGATAATTTTACTAAATGCATATATATTTTATACGTAGAAGAGTTTTTAAGAAAACCCAATTTAGAGGATATCCAAAAATATATATGCATTGCATGAAGAAAAACATGGAATCCCAGGAATGCTCGGTAGTATTGATTGTATGCATTAGGTTGGAGAAACTGCCCAAAGTCCATATGTTAGAGATACGGAAAAAGACTTGATCACTCCTAATATGTATTTTGTAGCTCGTAGTTAAGCGTTTGATTAAATGTAAGCTAGTCGGGCTAAATCCATGGGATACTAATCCCATAACTGGCCTTGTAAGACATATAAATACCCTCTTCATGCCTTAGAGATAGTGTTGGCTCATTTCATAATCTAATATTCTCTCATTTCTTTCTCTCACTAGAAGTGTCCAACAATCTTTCTCTCTCTAGATTTCTTCTTTCATTTTCATAGATTGTTGTGTGATTTGATATTTCTACAAGTGGTATCAGTCGCCATGGGGTGATATCGTGATATCGTGTGCGTTCTTATTTTATTTAGATCGTTATTTTTAGGTATTTTTGGGTCTCGGGTTTCAAAAATCAAAGCAAAGCTTTTTGTGTTTAAAAACCTTAAACTTTATATTTTTAAGCAAGATCTAGGCCTGGGATACTTAGTTGTACAAGAAAAATCAAGGTAAAACGTCAGGTGGTTTTTATAAGTTTTATAAGTTTTACGTATCGTGCGAAATAAGTCACTGTATGAATTGTGCGATTTATGTTTGAGTCGTGCGAAATAAGTTGTGTCATATTTGTGCGATTTATGTAATATTGTGCAAAACTGGTTGTGTAATACTCGTTCGAAATACGTAACTTTGTGAAGACAAAAACTCCTGCCAAAAATTGGTATCACTGTGCGAAAATATGTCTATGTAACAAGTGTTTGATTTATGTCTATGTAATATGTGTGCGAAACAGGTTATGTATCAAACGTGCGAAATAAGTTATTGTGCGAAACAAGATTCTGTCCAATTTTCTTAAACCGTGCGAAACATTACAACATCATAAACCTTGCAAAACATTACAACAACATAAACCGTGCGGAACAAGACAAAGGACAAAGTGGTGCGAAACATTACACAGACATAAACCGTGCGAAACATTACAATTTTTAGCAAAAGTTATTTTCAACGGTTTGTCTTAACTTTGTAAAATCTAGTAAAATACGTAGCTATTCTCTTGGTTTTAGTTAAGATTTGTAAAATCCTGTGAAATACCAAGTTTAATCACCTTCAACAACAACTCTTTAACACAATTCTCCTTTATCGCTAATCGATCAAATTTCATCATTTCATATAACAATCATTTGAACATGACTACATTAGCTGAGCACATGATAGTTGTTGGTGCCGAGAACCGTCCTCCCATGCTTGATAAGAGAATGTATAACTCATGGCAGAGTCGTATGTTGCTATACATCAAAGGAAAGAAAAATGGTAGAATGATGCTTGAATCTATTGAAAACAGACCTCTTGTCTATCCGACAATTAATAAAATGGTCAAATTTGTTACAAAAGATATGTAGAACTTACTGAACAAGAACAACTTTAATATGACTGTAATGTTCAAGCAACAAACATTGTTCTTCAAGGTCTCCCACCAGATGTTTGTATTCCCCTGTCAATCATTTTCAATCAGCTAAAGATATTCGAGATAGAGTCAAGTTACTCATGCAAGGCGCTGAATTGTCATATCAAGAACGTGAATGTAAACTATACAATAAGTTTGACAAGTTTACTTTAGTCAAGGGTGAATCACTTCATGAGTATTACTTGTGCTTTGTTCATGAGAATGCATCAAGTTCAAGTGAATACAAAATTTTTCAACGCTCTTCAACCAGAATGGAGCAAGTTTGTGACTGATGTCAAGTTAGCAAAGAATATGTATAGTACCAACTATGGTCAGTTGTATGCATATCTTAGTCAACATGAGGGACATGAAAATGAAGTTCGAATGCTACGTGAAAGATATCCGGATCCTCTTGCATTGGTTGCTAACTATCAAACTCAGTCAAATTCTGCTCAGTATCCATAACAGCTATCATCAATTCCTCAAACAACTCATTCTTCTCTACCATACTCACCAACTTAAGAAGTACATCATCATCCACAACCATAACAAGGATTTTAGACACAACTCAGTCATACACCACCATTAGTTCCTCAAAATGCATATCATACCCCTCTAATTTCACAACAACCACAAGTCGTGTTTCCTCAGCTAGACTCAGGACTTGTTGTTCCATCATTTCTACCAGGTGATGATCCAATTACTTGTATAAACAAAGCAATGGCATTTATGTCAACTATCATGGCATCACGTTTTCCTTTAACCAACAACCAACTCAAAACATCTTCCAATCCATGAAACCAAGCTACCATTCAAGATGGTTACTGTTCAACAAGTTTAAGGGAGACATGGTTAGAGTTTTGCAGGTACAGGAACTACGGAAAATGTTACGAGCTCTAAGGTAAATATTGTTGTAGGTTAAGCAAGGATTGTTAAGTGTTATAATTGTTAGAGTGAAGGGCATATGGCAAGGCAGTGCACTAAGCCTTAAAGGCTAAGGAATCGAGCATGGTTTAACGAAAAGATGTTGTTGGTTCAGGCATAAGAATCTGGTCAGGTATTGGATGAGGAGCAATTAGCATTCTTAGCACATCTTGGAGTTGTGGATGTTCAAGTTACTCAGACAACAATTTCACAAAATGCTGCGTTCCAGACTGATGATCTAGATGCTTACGACTCAGACCGGGATGATAAAAGCGGTTCTTATGGCTAATCTTTCTAGTTACGATTCAGACGTCCTCTTTGAGGTACCACATCATGACACTTATCAAAATGATGATATGATTAATCAAATTGTGCAAGAGATGCAGTCTTTTGAATAATCCCTTATTGATTATGTTCCAGATAATAACAAATAACAAGTGATAGTAATATCATTTCTTATGAACAGTATCTGCAACAAACACAAAATGCAATTCTTTAAGAAACTAACTCTTCTGCACAACAAGATTCTATGATAATATCTATGTTTGAACAAATGTCTAAACAAATGTCTAATCATGTAACTATTTGGGATACGGTTAACCAGAAACCAAAACTGTTAATGAATCTTTAACCGCTAAGCTTGAAAGATATAAAGAACGAGTAAAAACTTTTGAACAAAGACTTAATGTTGATTTGAGCAGTCGTGAAAAGTTGATTGATTCACAAATAGATGACATGATTCAGAAAAAGAATGCACTTAAGCAAGAAATTGACTCACTTAAACAGACTCTTTCTAAACAAGTCAAGGAAAAGGAATCATTATTACAAACATGTACTGTTTTCAAAAAGGAATCCAAAGAAAAAGAAAATAAATACATGGACAAGGAAAATTGGATTTAAAAAAAGATAAAGGAACTTGATAATATTGTTTATAAAGTAGGTCAATCTGCGCAAACGGTGCACATGCTAACAGAACTACAAAGTTTTTATGATGCTACTCATAAACAAGCTCTTAGTAATCAAAATCCGTTTTATCATAAGAAAGCTCAGCGGATTAAGCCAACGTTATATGATGGTTTTGTGATATCTAAGAAACATGATGTGTTTTCTGTGGTTGATGAAGAAGAGACGTTGATTTTAGAGGAAGAGAGTCGATAAAAAATGCTTGCAAAACAAAATGGATGACATGATTCGGAAAAAGAATTCTCTTAAGCAAGAAATTGACTCACTTAAACAGACTCTTTCTAAACAAGTCAAGGAAAGGGAATCGTTATTGCAAACATTTACTATTTTTAAAAAGGAATCCAAAGATTAAGTAAATAAATACATGGACAAGGAAATTGATTTAGAAAACAAGATAAAGAAACTTGATAATATTGTTTATAAAGTAGGTCAATCTACGCAAGCGGTGCATATGCTAACAGAACTACAAAGTTTTTATGACGCTACTCACAAACAAGCTCTTGGTTATCAAAATCCGTTTTATCATAAGAAAGCTCAGCGGATTAAGCCAATGTTATATGATGGTTTTGTGATATCTATGAAACATGATGTGTTTTCTGTGGTTGATGAAGAAGAGACGTTGATTTTAGAGGAAGATATTCGATAAAAAATGCTTGCAAAACAAAAAGATCCAATTTCAAAAGAAAACAAAATTATTATTTCTCCAATTAATTATTCGAGTTGAATAAATTGTCTGAAGACTTTGGAAAATGTTTTGTTCCACAAATGAAATTGTCTGCAAAACAAGATTTCTGGTTACAACTTTCAAACCCTAAGTCTGAACAACTTGTTGTCACACAAACACCAGTTGGAATTGAGGTTCCTAAAGAACTTTCAAAGATAAGTTTGGTAAATACAAGTTTTCAAAAACTAAAAAATCACCTTGCCAGATTTGACAAGGTGGTGAAAGTATGTTGTTCCCACTTAGTTAGTGAATAATAACTACAAAGTTATCATTAACTAACTCATGGCTAGCATGTAAAGTACATAATTTGTTCTCTGAAAAGAGTTTTGTACATAAATATAACTATTATGTAAAAGACACAAAAATAAATTTTAAACGTTTTACTATTTTTATTAAGAATTATACCCTATTGTATGCGGAACTACAATGGGGATTGAATGACAATGTGTGTGAGTGTGATATCCCCACTAATAACTTTGCATAAACCTAAAGTGTTATGCAAAGTTAACTACTATGCTAACCAACTAAGCTTGCTCATGGACTTTGTAGATTTATAGGAGTAGATGTGAGTTTTGCGAAAGTACAACTTTGAATGCCACAAACTTAACACACTCCATACAAAGTTCTATTATACTACCTAGGAGGTCAACACCACATGGGTGGTAAACACTAATCCCCAATCCTAAACCGCTAGTACATTTGGACAGCTTCTGTCTTAGAACAACTTCTATTCTAGTAGGACAAATGCGCTTCTAAGTTCATCCCTGACAGTTTTTTTTGAACTTGTCTATCCCCTCTTTAGGATAAGTTGACCTTCTAGAGAATAAGAGCTTGGACTTATCTGCTTTTAAACTATCCCGCACCTATTCTTCAGGTCTCTTATCGTTTAGGTCTTTCTAGTTTGTTGAAGATGGTATGAGGGCTCAGTGATCGAATTTCCACCAACTCACTGAATCATCACCTTCTTCTTTGTTTCAGGCTTGATTCACTGAGTATCGTCTCACTGAATGCTAGAGGCTTTCTTGTAGACTCAGGCTGAGCATCTTGAAGGAACTCACTGAGCGACTATTCTCTCAGTGACCTTGAATTATTAAAGGATATTTACACTTAGGTTATTTTGTATTGAAATCCTGAGTAAGGAATCAGTGGGCAATGAAATTGGCCCAATAATCTCTCCCTATTTGGATATAAATATAGCCTAAATGTTTATTAGTGTGAGTGAGTAAATACAGCTTCTTCTAACATTGATTTATAGAAAGCCGTTTAAGGGTACTGAGTTCAACCAAAAGATACTTCATTAAATGATTACAAGGCCCTATTATCTATTACAAAAGATAACAAAAATTACATCATAAGTACTCAGTTCATCTCATATCCAAGGGCTTCTAACTTGACTTTCTTTGGTTTGAGCTTCTCTTGATCAAGATGTTCAGCAATTAGTTTCTTCAGTTTTATGCTAAACCTTGCATTTTCAGGTAACTGAACCATAGAGGCAGCTACAAGATATGACACGAGAGCTTCTATCCCAACTTTGTCAATGTCACTTCATCTTTTAAATGCTTGGTCACCGAATTCATTAGTGAAGAAGATCTCATACTCAGGCTCTTTGATGACCATGTTGTTGACAAACGGAACATTTTCAGGGAGGGCTCGATTGCATTCCAATCCAGGATTTTTTACTTCAGGCTCAAGTTCCATGTGTTTCTTCTTCTTTCTTGAGGATTTGGATGAGGCTTGTTTAGGAGCAGGAGCAGGAGCAGGAGCAGGAGCAGGAGCAGGAGCAGGGAGTGCTGACTTGATTCCAAGTTCTTTAGGGATTTTTCTTATCCTTTCATACCTTTGGCTTAGTGAATTCATCAAGTCTTGTACAACTGTATTTTTCTTTTTGGGAATGATTTCCCTTAGTTCATCCAATTCAGAGATACCAAACGCACCAAAGGAAAAAGGATTTTTTTTTTTAGATTTTATGTTATTTTTATGACATCAAAGTTCCCCCCCCCCCCCCCCCCCCCCCTCTAACATCAGTACCTCTATAGACTGTTATGACAACTGCTGGTCCTTATGGATGAATTTTAATATCAGTGATAGTCTCAGGTTTCAGTCTGCTATTGATGGTCTACATGTAGCTTTTAAACTTGTGTTTACCGAGTTCAAGAGATTTTCTAACCTTCTCAGTGTGTTCTCTTTTGAGGACCTGGTGTTCAGCATCCTGAGCCTTTTTGAACTTTTCACTTGTTTTGGCACTTGCAATTTTCTTTGGGTCAGTCCATCTTATCAGCCCTCTTTTTGCACCACTTTGATTACTTCAGGCTTGGATATAGCAAGAAGTTTTTCTTCCTCAGCAGCTTTCCTGAGCTTCTCTTCTTTGTCCAAGTAAGCTTGCATTTCTTTGTCAGTGAGGTAGTACATCTTCCTATTTATCATGTAAGGAACTTTAATTTCTTCATCAGGATCAGGACGAACAATGGTTGATGTAGGCACCATTTTCTTTGAAGGGTCCTATTCTGACTAATTTGCAATCCCTTTTCCTTTATCAATTCTTGAAGCTGCTTGAGAACTTTCAGGATGAGTGGTTATTGTAGTGATTGGTTGAGCTTGAGTTGATAGGACTTCAGTAGGTTGGATTAATGATATTCAAATTGCCAGTTTTTGGTCATTAGTCTCCCCCTCAGTGTGAGAAGGAGGTTCTTCAGTGGCAGTGTTGGTTGCATTCTCCCCCTCAACATTTGCTAGAATGTGAGTGAGAGAAAGTGTTGGAGTGACACTGCCTGAGGATTGGCCTTTAAAGACTTCATACATCTCACTCATCATAGTCTTGATAGAGTGTGTGTCTTCTTTAAGAGAGGACATGCTGGATTGGATGTGGTTTTGAGCCCGTTCAAGACCTGAAAGTCTGGAGCCAAGATTCCATGCCATGTTTGTAGACGATTTGGCCCAGGCAGATAGCTCTTCATCTTGTTTGAGAGCATGAGCCTGAAGAGTATTCACAAAAAACTGAAGATCAATTATATTTGTTGAGAACTTGGTGAATGACTTAGTGGCTTCACTAATTTTCTTGATGACAAAGTCATCCTTGACAGCATTTTTGATTTCTTTGAGAAGCTCAGTGATGATATTAAGGCCTTTGTAGAGATCACTAATGGTATTGCTGCTTTTGTCAAGAGGACTCATGGAGGCTTCTACTAACTTGTCAATCTGATCTCTATGAGCAATATTTTCATCATAGTAGTCATCAACGGATGCTTTGAAGGGTCACAAACTTAACCGCGGCTTCTCATGCTTTCTTATTATCCACAGGGATCTTGCAAATAGTGCATATTGACATCTTCCTAATATACTTAACCAATTGGCGTTCAGTGAGTGGAAGAATGTTGTCATATTTCTTGAGAATGTCATCACATGAGGAGTCAGTGTCTGAAGCTTCAGTGGATGGAGCATGAGATGACTGAGGCTTGTCTGCCTGAGATGGAGGAGACTGATGATGTGTTTCAGCTAGCATCCTGAGGTTCTTCATCTATTTCTTCACCAGCTCCTAAGATATCCTCCTCACTTTCTTGAGCTTCATCATCAGATAAGAGAAAGGCTCTCACATCCACAATATGTTAGATAGGACCAGAGTTAGAGTTTCCAAGTCCCCCTTCAATGCAAAGGCTCCCTTTATCTTTGGAAAGGGACTGGTACCTAAATCTAGTGACAAATGGGTCTGGCCCACTAGTACTTTAGCACCAGCCCTGGAAGATCAACAACATTAGGGTGTATTGGTTCCATATTAGCGGGTGGTATGTTTCCCCCTGAGTCTTTGTCCCCAAGTGACCCTTCAAGACACAACGTGGTTTTAGCCGTACCTTTACCAGAAGTCGTGGAGGTTAAGTCCCTGTCAAGGGATTGAATGTTTCCCCTTGAGTCTTTGGGATGAGTAGCAGTACTCTCAAACAAAGTTTGTGATTTACGAGTGCCCTCATCGAGTGTGGAAGGCAATCCCGTACTAGCGAGTTGTATGTTTCTCTTTAGATCTTGGGGCGATCAGTATGGTCCCGAGGAGACTGAGCGGGATTGTTCAGAACCTCCCGTTGTCTTGGTGGTGTTTACGTTGTTCCTTAGTGCGCTTTTTGGACTTAGGCCTTTTGCTCTTCTTAGAGAGTGCTCCTGGAACCTCAAGGCCCTATGACTTGGGAATGGTTGGAGTCATATTCTGAGATTTCCCTTTCTTTAGCTTTGCAGCCAAAGGAAGTGGAGATACTGAATCCTTCTGACTGTTTATAGTAATCATATGGGTTGTCAATTCAATGTCAGTGACTTTAGATGGGTCCTTTGTAAAATTAGAGTTACTCAAGATGCCAGGTAAAAACCCAAAATTTTCATCCCGAGTATAGTCAGAACCCAGTAACACTTGTAAAGCACATGAGATAAATCTAGGGTATGAAACGTATTTCAGCCTAGACTTATTCAATAGCTTGGTTACGAGATCACTGTAAATGATCTCCTCTATGTCAACCTCAGTCCCAATGATGAGAAAGTAGGCTCAAAGCTGCTGGATAGAGTTCACTTGTTCAGTGGAGGAGTAGTTCCCACCGAGAACCTAAATCACAAAAGTGAACAGAATTTCCAAGCCACAGGAAAGGAGCTTTTCAGGACTAGTGTTTTGTCCAGGTAACTCGGATTGATGGCAATTTTGCCCAATTCTTTCTTAACAGCCTTAGGTGTATGATAAGCTACATATTTACCATTATTATAATCAAGGCCAGTTGATGAACAAACGGTGTTAAAATCAAGGGTCAAAGGTCTTTGCCCATTTAAAACTTAAAACTTGATGAGGAATTCCCTGAGTGGGCATTGCTTAGTCTTATCAGTTGATGAAAAAGGGTCATAGGCAACAGCGGTGCTCCAAAACTCCCTAATGAAGTTCTGATAGACCAGTAAGGGACAGTTGGTAAAAGCTTTCTTCAAAGGACAATTTAGCAAAACATTCATTATGGGCTTGTAAGCAGGCATATTTGGTGGGTAGTTGAAGTTATCGACCACATTGTTGGTCTGAAAAGTCACATTATCCACAGTCATGTTGTTCCATTGAGGAGCATACTTGATTGTTTGTACTTTTGCTATTTTTGATGAATATGTTGAAAAACAAAAAGGTTTTAATGGCAGAATATCACACACCAGATGGTCACAAGCTTATTTCAACCTTGATCGCTGATGTGAAATGCATGATATGTTATCAAAAGGAGCAATACAAAGATGGATATCTTTGTAATGAGCACGATTGACCAAACAAAATGATTTGAAAAAAGTAATTTTCAATGAACAATTGATAGATGAGTTAAGCTTGTTTTTACCAGATAAGATGAACACCCACATACTTGCTTTAAGAGAGAAATTAGGCAGAGTATATTTGCTATGTAAATTTTTGTGTGTGTTTTTCTTTTCTGGGGGTATTTATAGGTGAGATGTGAAAAAGGTTGTAATATTTTAAAATTTTGATTTTTTTGAAAAAGTTAAAATTGTTTTGATAACGCATTTAATGTAGTAACCCACTAGTTGCACGATCCTATTTTTCGTGGCAACTATTACGGCGTTTTACTTTTGCAGTGATGACGTATGAATAACGGTCAAAAGTCTTTTGATTAGACATTTTGGGAAGGGATTGTGTTTATAGGAGTGAGCATTAAATGCATGTTGGGGTTAATTGAGTGGTATTTAAGAAGTGAGGGCCTATGACTATTGGATGACAGTTAGTAAGGAATATTTGTTCCTTATTTAATGTGTTTAGTCACCAAAATAGGACATTAAGTAACTAAAGACTTGGAACATTTAGTTACTTTATTTAATGTGTCCCTCAGTGTCATTGGATTCATATGGGTTTCAGGGAGATGGTTTCAAGGAAAAAAGAGTATACACCGTATTGAACATGATTGATTAGGGAGAGTGATTAATCAATATTCAACATACCTAATTTTGCTTTCAGTCTGGTGAAAGTATGTTCATTCAAGGGTTTAGTGAAGATATCAGCTAGCTGATACTCAGTGGGGATGAAGTGTAATTCAATATCTCCTTTAAGGATGTGATCCCTGATGAGATGATATCTTATATCAATATGCTTAGTTCTTGAGTGAAGTACTGGATTGTTGGATATTGCAATGGCACTGGTGTTATCACAAAAGATGGGTACCATCTTGTAATGGATGTCATAGTCACTGAGTTGACTTTTCATCTATAGGATACTTACACAACACCCAGCAGCAGCAACATATTCAGCCTCAGCTGCGGAAATAGCCACTGATTGCTGTTTCTTAGCACTCCAACAAACCAATTTTCCACCAAGTATTTGACAGGAACTTGAGGTACTTTTTCTGTCCATATTACAACCAACATAGTCTGAGTCTGGATATCCTTTGAGATCAAAGCCTGAATATTTTGGATAATACAGACCAAGGATTGGAGTACCTGATATGTGTGAAAACACATATCCTTTTTATATCAAAAATGTCCCATAAAAGACAAAATTGTGCTTAAAATACTTGTATATTGTTTGTTTTGTCTTTGTGATTGTGTAGGTATGGATAATGCAAAAATCATAAGAAAACGGTCAAAACCGGACAAACACGGACACGGGAAAAGGAAGAGCACACAAGAGCCAGGAGAATGCTATCAAAGGTCAACAAAAGTCAACCCTTGGTCAATATTAGTCAACCACAAGAAGACAAAACCCAAATTACCCAAAATAGTCCCTTAAAGTTAAATCAAATCATAAAATAAACCCTCAAACCCTAACATCGTTATCAGTTTATTAATAAAAGATAATGGTCATTATCTTTTATATATAAACTCAAAACCAATACCCGTAAACCCTTATAAATCCCTTGGCCCAAAACAAACACCCATGGCCCAATCCCTTTTTATAAAACCAAAACCCGAGCCCAATACCCCAAGTCAAACACACACCCCTCTCGTTTTAACTATTAAAAAAGGCGGGTAAAACACTTGTACTGTTCATCGTCGTTCCCACAAAACTACCCATACCAAATCAAAGGGTTAATTTCAATTAGGGGCATAACTTAATAATTCAAAGGGCAAGCAGTGATGTGGCAAAAGGAGACGTCGCCAAGCTTTGTGATTGGCCAATACCTAAAGGGAATGACACGTGGTTCTAACAACAAACACACGAGGAATGAGGATTTTACACTAAAACGCTCACAAAAGAAGCACAATGGTATCTGACACACGGATTGCCACGTTAGTAATCCGTGTGATTAAAACTAATCTAAGGGCTCATAATCGACATCCAATGATTGAGTTGAATAGATGGTTGAGATGAAAAGGGGTGTGTAACCACCTTTGGCTTAGAAGCTTAGCTGATGGCTATATAAAGCCTCACTCACTCACACAAAAAAAATCCTCTTTTCCTGCATTTTTTTAGTTAAAAAGCTTTTGTAACTTTTAGTTTAAATGTAATTTTCTTTTTAAGTTTTGTATTTTCAATTTTCAAGTATTGTAATCTGTTTTAAGCTTTAATAAAAATCATCATTTCAGTTTTCAGTACCTGTTTTTACTTATAAGCTTTTATAAATCTCAAATGCTTCTGGTTACTGTTTCATAAGATCTCAATAAGCTCATTATAAGCTCTTTGAGTCTATAAGCACAAATTGAGTTTAATTCATCATCTAATTTACTTAAATCCTTAAAATCAATTAATATACCCTTACTTATGGATTGGGAAAGTTGGATGATAAGCTTCCCTTGGAAGAGCTTATGGGGACCCCTACCAGCTTATCCTTGGATAAGTTGGAGCTTGTAGACAGCTCATTGAGCCTTGACTGCCTTTGTTTAGCTAAGGCTTTTGTAAGTTCTCTTTTATTTTTAAATCATTTAGCTTTAATCTTGCATTTGCTTATTTTCAGCTTATTATTTACATAATTGTGCTTTTATCTATCTTATTATGCTTATTGATCATGTTTAACTATCTGTTTTTATCTTTTGTAGTATAAAACTTAGTTTTCCATTATTGTCTCATAAATCAATAAAAACCAAAAAAATTATTAGCACATCCATTAGCTTAATGTCTCTGGCTTATTGGCTTATTGAAGGTTAATTGTTAAGTTTGTTATAAGGTGTGTATAATCTGGTATTCAAGTTTTGTAAGCTAAATCTCAGTTTTAAAAGTTTAATTTGAAATAAAAATGGGTAAAGGAGTGTTTGGATTAGCTGTCTTTAACTTTCAAAAGTCAAATGCAGTTGATGAATGTTTTTGAACTAGTTTCAATATATGTTAAAATCAGTAGTGAGGGTGGTTTCATACTTTAGATTTCAAAATTTAGCAAGTTAAAGCTTATTTTCTAAGTCTGTGGACCAGGATAAGTTTTCTTTTTAAGCTAGTAAGAGATTTTTGATCCAAGCTTTCTCAAGCTTGGATATTGTTTATTTTGTGTTGGTACACACTCATTTGGTGTGTACAAAGCAGTTTTGACACTTAAGGTCAACTGCAATTTGGTTTTTTTTTTTTTGCTTTTGCAACAGATGGTAGAAGTGCAGTATCAAACTGCATCCCTTTTTGATTAGATTTATATTAGCTATAGTTTTTTTTACCTTTAAAAATTCAGTAGGCTTTTAGTTTACATGTAAGTTAAGTTAGATTAAAACTAATCTTTTAAATTCTAGCTTGATATTTAGGGTAAATTAGCTTTTCAACTTCACAAAAATTCTAAAAAACCAAAAATAGTAGTAAGTAAGATTTTGATTCTCATTTTTAGATTTCAATCTTATAGGATCTGTTTTTATGATTTAGATTTATAGCTTAATAGTATATTGTTAAGTTTTCAAAAGCTCAGCTTCTGTAATAGCTTAATTATGATTTTAGGCTTAATTAGTTCTTGAGCTTAAAAGTGTTCTTCCTGAGTTCGTCGATTGGATCATTAGATTTAGTAGGTCTAAAAGTGTTATTAGTTGAGTAGTTATTAAAACTTAGTTGCTTTATATAATAAGGCTTTCTGAATTAGCATTAGGTTTAAAGAAGGGGGCTTATTTGAGATCTGAGGAAAACAATTTAGTGAAAACTTAACTTTTTAGCTTACATAAGCCAAGTTTCTGTACGTTATTCATCAGTTATTTTTTGAGCTTAATACTGAATTTGAGCTTATGGTTGTTTTGTTAAAGTTGTTCAAAAAAGTTTAATCTATAACTTTCATGTTTTGAGTTTTCAAAAATAAAAAAAAGGGAAGGTGGAAATCGGGGGTGAGCAAGGCTCGAACGCCCGACCTCAACACCCTCTACCCTTTTATAACACTCTACTACAACTGCGCCCTTGGGTCTTTTTCGTTATACATCTACAATATTTAATCTTTATACACGTTTTTCCTAATAAGCTTAATAAGCTGTTTTAGCTTATTACACAGCTTATTCGATAAGCTGTGTAATCAAGCTTCTTTTTCCTAGGTTCGAATTAGTATAAGCTATTTTCTGTATTTTTTCTAGAATTTTTATAGATAGTTTAGTATTTTTAAACATTTATTTTTATTAAAAACTTTAAAAAATCATAAAAAATAGAAAAATAATCAAAAAAATATAAATCTTTTTTAGAAAATTTTCTTTTATCATAAAGTTTATAGGAAAATTATTTTTGCCTTCGTAGGGTTTAATTTGCAAAATTTCGATTTTTAAAGAACGTGATTCGTTCCTGTTTTCAATTTTCGTATTTTAAAGCTCATTTCAACTCCGTTTTTGTTCTAGTTTTCTTTAAACTTAGTTCTTAGTCAATTAGAGTCCATTTAAAAAGAAAATTTTAACTTAGGTTTAATTTTAGAAAATTAGAGTTTTTAATTGCCATTTAGGGTTTCCGTTTTGCATTTTTAGTTAAAGTTTGATTATCCGTTATTTGTTTTCGTGCTTAATTGATTTTATTTGCTTATTTTAACTTGTAGAAGTAGATAATCAAATCAATCTTTGTTTTCAATTCAAATCATTATCCGAACAACAAACGTTGTTTCAATTTCACAAATCGTTGGGGAATAACGACCCGAGAATCATACTTCCCGGTTAATATACGTATTATATTATATATATATTTGTGAAGATTTTCCTTATTACCTTTGTCCTCAAGGGTAATTTGGTAATTTTCCATCATGTCATATATTTTATCTAAATACGTGTGTTGCTTTACTAGCAATCAATTTTTGGCGCCGCTGCCGGGGATTTGTGATTAAGATTCTCTCGTGTGAAGTTTTTCGATCGTAATTTGGAGAACCTTTTGTTTTCGAAAGTTACGCTTTTAAGAAAATCAAAAAAATATATATATAAAAAAAAAATTAAAAATATAAAAAGTAAAAAATATTTTTCTTTTCTTTTTAATATAAGTAGAAGATTAAAAAACAAAAATACAAAAATATTTGCTCTTTCAATTTAAAAAGTTACAAAGTTGGTAAACGAACACCAACAAATAATACCTTCAATTAAGGTATTATCCATAATAAGTTCCGAACTCGAATAAAAGATTTAAAAACTTGCCTTTTGTGTCACTTGCGATATACGGCTCACCTCTAAAAAGTAAAATTTTTAGAGAGCTACCGTGAAGCTTGTTGATTATTAGGTTTAAGTTATTCGATCTCGTTTTGTCCTTTAAAAAATTATGTTGTTTAAAAAACCAAAAATAATCTTCTTTTTCTTCTTATCCATTTAATTCTTTTCTTATCCATTTAGTTCTTTTCTTAACCCTCTAAATTGTTTGATTCTTATGGCATCACTCAATCACCGTTTGAACCCCCTCTTCTCGATTAAAGAATGCTCGTCTTGTGGAACTTTATACACTGCAGACTTTTGTTGTTCAAAAGGAGGTTTAGAAGACAAGATTCTTGTTCCTAAATCCCTTCAGAATTGTGCAACTTGTGGAAACCCGGTTGATGGTCTATATTGTCGACCTTATGCTTTTGTGCGAAAGTGTTTGAATGAAGGTTGATATACAATTCATGATGAAAACAATATTCTAAACACTTCCGGGTCATCCAATGACAACACTAATGTTGTTAGTGCACCTCAAGAGCCATTCATTTTAAATCAAGACCTCGGTCAAAATTCTTCGCAAAATCCTCCACAAAGTAACCACAATTGTTATTACGAGTGTGGTGATTCGTTAGACGATATCTTTTGTCAACAATGTACTTGTAAGTCTTGTGGGAACGGTGCTCATATTGGTTATAATTGTCCACCAAAAGCTCCAATTATCTCTAATCCAGAAAACCTTAATGAGATTCCTAAAAAATTGCAAAGTTTGCAACAATACAATGTCTTTTGGGTACTGCCAACAATGTTGGTTGTAAGGGATTATAAATAGAGTTTTGTTTCTTAATTGTACTGTTGGAAATGAACCCAATCAAATTTTTCCAAACCCTAACTCCCTTCTAACGATTCTCACTAGTTTTCGCAAACCACCCTCCACACCCCAATACGTACCATACCCTTGTGAGTTATGTGGGAACGAATCCTCATCTACGGTTACGATTGTCCACCAAAGTCCGTTTGTCTACAATCAGGACCCGTGTTTCAATCAAAACTTTGATTATTTTCCACAAACTTCACCAAGTTTTCCACAACAATATCCTTGTTATGAGGGCCCTCATGAAACTTTTCAATGTCAACCAATGAATGAAGATTCTTATGAGCAAAATTCTTGCTATGATCCTAATTCTTTTGGTTTTGACCAATTTCAACCCCCGCAATATACCGTCAATCATCCAATCTTCAATGCTTAAAATAGCTTTTTCAATGCTCAAAATGAGTTTCTCAATTCTCAAAATAAGCTTATGGAGCAAATGACATCCATATGTGATATGGTTGGTCAAATTATGCAAAAGAAGGAAGAAGAAAGGCGAATTGCGGAAGATCAAGCGGCTAAAGATCGATATTGGAAGATTCCCATTTGCTATGATGATGACGAGGACTATACCATTGCAATCACACCCGTTTTATCAACCAAGGAGCCCGATAACTCTCTAAGTATGGGGGACGAGCATCTTGACACTATTCCGGCAACGGAATTGGACGAAGTAATAAAGTCTAGTGTTGAGAACCTTGTCCCAATCCCAAGTGAGTTCAAGGGTATTTCCGAAGATACGTGTGATGTGCCCGTTTGTGAAGATCCTTCCACTTTTGATGCTTTGAGCGATCATTCTGAGATTTTATCCGATTCTAACAATGATGGTACTTCAAGTGATGACGATTCTTATGAGAACATCGAGTACATTGAAGCATCACCTCTTAATTTGGAGATCGTTAGCTTAGAGGAGGTGAATGAAGATCAAGAAGAGAAAGAGTTTGACTTAGAAGATATTTTTCAAATCCAAGACGTTATTCTTCGTGAGAAATTGTTGAACATTAGTTGTCTTATTACTAATATCGAATCTTTGAAAGACAATCCCATTCCTAATCATGTGCTCAAGTCTCCCTCCACAGTCCCTATCTCCGTCATGGATAGTGGTTCATTCTTTGAGGAGTCCGATACTTTTCTTTCTTATTTGGATAATTCTTTACCCGAATTCGAGACTTTTAGCAATCATACGGAAGAGACGAGAAGTGGCAGTACCACTACTCATGCTAATAACTCTCTTCCCGAGTATGATTCATTTCTTTTTTAGGTTGAGCCCGATCAGGGAGGGTTGTTTAGCATTGTTATTTCTGATAATTTAAACGATCCTCTTTTGGAACCTCCCGAGTTTGAATCATTTCACTTTGATCTTTATGATGATCCGTCATTTCCTCATCCTCCTCCGGAACCACCGGATGTTGAGATTAGCTTAATTATTAAGACCGATGCACTCGTGATAAACAAATTTGTTGAGCTTAATGAAGATGAATGTTTTGACCCAAGGGAAGATGAGATTGATATTGAAGATGACGATTCCTTCACATTTGTCATTTAGACTTTTCTCCCATATCTCACTTACCTCGAGATTTCTCCCTTACTTTCCTCCACCAAAATTGAGGACACCATTTTTGACCCCGGCATCTCCACTTAGAGCCGGTGGCATCTCATCGGGATGGATCTTTCATGTGTTTAAATGTTTATCCAAATATTTATGAAAGCCCGATTGAGATTTTCTCTTCCATTTACTCTCTCGAAGGACGAATGAATTCGGGGATCGAGTCAAGCTATGTGACTCGGTTACCAAAAACAAAGCGCTTCGTTGGAGGTACCCCATGTTTATCCATTTTCTATTTTCTTTCTATTTTTATTGTGATGTGAGGAGGCTTGTACTCTTCCGATTCCTGTTGTGTTTGTACTTGTGATTGTTTGCAGGATTAACCAAAATTTTCTGAAGACTCTCGTGTTCGGTGATTTGTCCCGGTCCACTCGAGCTTCCTAGCCTTTGCTTGCCATTAGTTTGGGGAAATCCGATATCCTAAAGATTATTATCTTCTAACATTTATCTTATATCACACTTAATAAACGGCTTAAGATATTTGTGATACTTTCTTCAGGCTTTAGTTATGCATTCGACCTTTTTTGAGTTCTAGTATGGGGTTTTTAAGTTTTAGGCTAGGAAACATTGAGGACAATGTTTGATTTTAGTATGGGGTAGTATATCTTCGATATGATCTTACCTACTTTTGTCTGTTGTCCTTACGTACCCTGTTTTCCCACAAAAAATTTCAAAAATATGAAATTTTTTAAAATTTTCAAAAATAAAATAAGTGTTTTTGTCACAATTTTGACTTTTCTGCTAGGTAGAATAAGAGTAAATTTTGACTCGATCGAGCGTGTTGAGCTCTAGCTTGTTTCTTAACTTTTAGGTTAAGCGTTCGCGAAAATCGCGAAGAACGAAAAATGATATAGTTAAATATGAGTAGTGTTAGCATCTTTACTGATATTTAGCTGTGATTTCGTTTTAAGCTTGGTTTGGATAAGTGAAAAGTCGGGGATGATGAATTTATCCTTTCTGGGGCATTCTCGGATCGAAATGCATCTTGTTCTATGATCCCTAACAGTTATGAAAATAATGAAAGTCGAAATATTCTAAGTTTATATATATATATATATATATATATATATATATATATATATATAAGTTTTAAAAATGGGAAAATGAGGTGTTTTATAAATTGTGATTTCTAAACTCTCTCCACAAAAATCTTTGCTACTTTTCAAAAATTTAGTTTGGGGAAGTTTTGAGGTATTTGGTTATAGAGCATATAATATTGCGTGAGGACACGAAATCACTTAGTTTGGGGAATTTTGATATGTGTGAAAACACATATCCTTTTTATATCAAAAATGTCCCATAAAAGACAAAATTGTGCTTAAAATACTTGTATATTGTTTGTTTTGTCTTTGTGATTATGTAGGTATGGATAATGCAAAAATCATAAGAAAACGGTCAAAACCGGACAAACACGGACACGGGAAAATGAAGAGCACACAAGAGCCGGGAGAATGCTATCAAAGGTCAAAAAAAGTCAACCCTTGGTCAATATTAGTCAACCACAAGAAGACAAAACCTAAATTTCCCAAAACAGTCCCTCAAAGTTAAATCAAATCACAAAATAAACCCTTAAACCCTAACACCGTTATCAGTTTATTAATAAAAGATAACGGTCGTTATCTTTTATATATAAACTCAAAACCAATACCCGTAAACCCTTATAAATCCCTTGCCCCAAAACAAACACCCACGGCCCAATCCCTTTTTATAAAACCAAAACCCGAGCCCACCCCTCTCATTTTAACTGTTAAAAAAGGCGGGTAAAACACTTATACTGTTCATCCTCGTTCCCACAAAACTACCCATACCAAATCGAA
>BQNB010013175.1:0-44501 GCA_026074375.1 Tanacetum coccineum | reverse complement strand
ATCTTAGAAATAAAATTTTACATTTAATAATTTGTAAACGTTTATTTTTATTGTAAAGGTTTTTACATTTTGTTATTATCAAAACGTTGACAGATCGAAAAATATAAATAACGTTTTTAGGCATTATTTGTATTAACATACTTGACTTCACTTATTGGGCCAAACAGTCCAATGTTAGCCCAATTTTACTAGTCACTTTTTAGTCCGGATGTTTAGTCCATTTAACCATTTCAATCTAGTCCATGTTTAAACCATTAGTCATTGGGCCTTATAGCCCATTTATACGTTCTATGTTTTAGTCCGATATTAGTCCAATATCAAGTTCATTTTAAACGAGTCAAAGTATCCCACCATTATATGCCGAAAATGAAACATGTCGAAAACTCAAATAAGAATTTAATCGTAGTATGAATAATCCAAAATAAGACGAACCAATATAAGTCATAATGATTCAATATCGACATTACTAAATATCGAACGAAATAAGTCAAATAAGTAATAGAAATAAGCCTGTAAATAAGCCGTTTGGCTTATTAAGCCATAAGCCGACCCCATTGGGCCGTTAATGGGCCATTTGATCCAAAAACATATAATAAATATTCAATACTCACTTTTAGCCCATCGTATATCGAAACAAGCCCAATAAGCTCAAAATAAGCAAATAAATTCTTTAGAATTCAAAAATAAGCTAGATTATAAGTTCAAAAATAAGTCGAGACCAATAAGGCACGAAAATAAGCTGTGGCTTATTTTTCTTATTGAGCCGAGATCCAATAAGCTCAAATAAGTTATATTAAGCTTGAAAATAAGCTAATAAACTTAGAATTCTATTTAGTTTGAAAATAAGCCACGAAAATAAGCTAATAAATAAGCCAAGAGTTCGAATAAGACAAAACATGCTTTCTTTAGATTTTCTTTTTAAACCGAGACCATAATAAGCTTAATAAGCCACTAAGAGCTTATTAATAAGCCGAGAATAAGCTATAAGGTTTTTGACACAAAATATTATGTCACCACCATAATCAAAATATTCCAATAACACTTTCCTTATGTTTTCTTCTTTACCATTTTCGAACCAAACATTACCCTTTTTATGATTTTGTAGTTTTCAAGGTTTAAATTTTAGAAAACGCATTGTACAACTAGTGTTTTAGCAAGGTCATAAGCATAAACGTACAAGAATTTTAAGAATATTGAGACTTACAAAAAGAGGGTTTCTAAAAGAGGATTTAAGCTTGAGCACACAACCCGAATGTTGTTTTTATATATCCACACACCAAATAGAATCAACCGGATGTGTTTAAACCTTCATGTTCTTGATTAAAAATGGAAAAAAGGATTTGTTTATGTATGTGTGTGTTCGGACGAGAGCAAGAAAGAAGAAGTGAGAAAGAGATTTTTCTTGTGTGTGTTTTGAAATCAAATGGGACAAGTTAAAGGATGCATGCATCGACAAGGTGCCTAAAATGGTGCTTTGTTGTTCCCTTGTGGTCCAAACCGGTCAAGCATCCTAGGAGAGGGATCCTAGTTGATTTTGCCTTGTGTCGGGATGTATATCGTGCTTAGTTTGTAAATTATCTTGACCCTAAAGTTCTCCTAATTAAGCATATGTTATAATTACGTTTAGACGCCTTAAAAATGTTAAAAGAAATTGTCTTAAAGTTATCATGTTTTCTTTTTAGTATTGGAAATGATTTGAATTTCGTGTAACTGTTTTTGTTAATTCTAAACGAAACCCGTAAATTCACGTTTTATGCAAACGTTTTCAAAAAATATGAAATAACTTATAAAATAAGTTCATTAAGATTATTGGAGATAATTAAACATAAGATTTAATTATTGTCATGTCGGTACGCGTTGTGTGACGCTTTTCGCTATGCGCGGGAAGATTTCCCGGTAAGTGATTGTATGTGATCGTAGACGTTTAGAAAATAGAAATTTGAATCAAAAGTGATTTATCATTATAGAAATTTGTTGTTTGAAATTTGGTTATACCGTAAATATTTAGCGAAATAGAAGTCAACAAAAGTCAACTGTGAGTTTTGCTATAGGAATTAAACGAAATAGTAGTATGTAGATATACAGTCATAGTATTTTAGGATACTATGACCTAGGAAAAATCACCGGTTATCACAGTCTTACCCTCTTAAGAGAATTTCGTCCTGAAATTCAGCTTGAGTCATTGGGTGATGTAGAGTAGGAGGGAGAGGTAAAGGCGTTTAGCACAATATCCGGTTCCTACTGGTTTTCCTAGTATGGTTTTAGTCTAAACGTTGACTTGGATATCTCATAACGGTGACAAATGTTTCTGATGAGGTGTCATTTTATATACTTTTTCGGGGTCGTTTAACCACCAAAATCGTGTGTTTATGCCCAAAATAGGTACTTAATCGTTCCTTTTCAGGTATTTCTTATTTGGAAGACATTTGGAAGATTTACACGTGACTTGGGCTCATTTGGAGAAGAAAGGGACAAGATTACGGACCAACACCAAGACTCTTGAAGATTTGTGTTCACAGAGCCTGGAGACAGCGTCACAAGCTATATACGACGCAGTCACAACCCATAAAGTGACGGCGTCACAAAATTTCATGACGGCGTCAGACGACACCAACTCACTCGCAGATCTAGAAGATTCTACTTATGACGGTGTCACGACTAAAACACGACGCCGTCGCGTCGTTTTTCTTATATATATAAACCCGAATTTAGGGTTTTGAGAGTGTAACTTTAGAATAAAAAGAGGGTACGAACCCTAGTTCATTTAGCAGCTGTAGGAGACGATTTAGGGCCTAAAAACCCTATTGTACTTCTTCTAATTCGTGTTTTAATCAAGTAAGGTTTACTAAATCATTCAATATGTCTATGTGTTGTGTGATTATTTATTGTTCTTGCTTAATCTTTAACATGCTTGGCTAAACCTATTATTGTGTTTGTTTATGATTGTATGAAACCTAGAATGTAGATCTTAGTGATGCTGGCTTCTTTGTGATGGATGTTGCATGTTAGGTTCTTAGAAAACCACTTTTTTGTCTGTAATCGCTGTTGAGATTGTCTAGGAAAACATATTAATGTAAAAAGGATAACCATCAGGTAACAGTCTTCATACTACCTGCCCCCCTAATATTGGTTGACTCCACTCTTAATAAAATTCCACATAACACTTAGTGTACTCTTAGGGGCCTTGTAATAGTCTTCATACTACCTTACAGGTGCGTTGCTCTAACGGGATACTAAGTAGACAGCGGGTTCGTGTAATTCATTCATGACTTAGGAAATAGTTATATAGATCATCACAAGTGTGACAAGGCAACAACACTAGGAGAAGCAATCTAGGGAGTAATACATGATTAAATGAACACAATCTTTTATCTTATTGTTATCACCAGTAGCGTAGTTGTTATTTAGTTTAAATAGCTAAAACCAAACCTCCCTCCAATTAATATGATTTTACTAAATGCTTTTCATAAAATACAAACATACAAAAATAAATCTTCCCTCAACCCTTAGAATTATTGTTAAAAACCGTGATCAAGCCTTCCAACTAGTTCCTTGAGTAAAAGAAATCAAAAAGTACGGGATAATCGGAGTGATCAATATTTATATAATTGACTGATATAAGGTAAATAGTAAGGCGTCATACGATAGACGTAAGAAAGCGAAATCATAAACAAGTATTAAATACTCGTTATCCATATAATAGTAGTAGAGATACAAGAGAGAGCTTATAAAGGATCAGGAAGCATGCGCGCGCGGATATCGGACAATGGTGAAAGAATCTTAAAATTTTTCGAAAAACGGTTATAGTCTAGGTTTTGAAAACGACCTAGTTCTCTACAACCAGTGCTCTGATACCATCTGTAACACCCCCGAAATTTCGACAACGCAGCGGAATACCACATTGGGGTGCTACTTTATAGTATAAAGTACAAGTCACAGAAAACGACCTCAAACGAGACGTTTAATAAAATGTCACATTCAATTTAATTAAAATTGTCAGAGTTAAATAGGTTCCATATATAATGTATTAGAAAACATTGTCAAAACGTTTGTCAAATAGTAGTCAAGTTATTAAGCCTTCAAAAATATATATCCGCGCGACTCGAATGCTCCCAATGCTCCACTAGCAAAATAGTAACCTGAAAATACATGCTAAAACGTCAACAATAATGTTGGTGAATTCATAGGTTTAAGTAAAAAGCAGTATTGAAATAATTTAAGAAATATTTCAGAAGAAAAATAGCGTTACAACATTTAAAAGTGTTATTTCCGAAATCCATCCGAAATCCAAGTAGTGATTCAGTAAATCAAGAAGTATTTAAAAGTGGACCACAAGATCGAAGTAATGGTGGACTAAGTACGTATTCCGAAGTCCAAAACAAGTAAGGTAGACAAGGGAAACACATTCACCAAGTCTAAATATATAACAGGTATTATTGCACTAAGCTCATGACACCGAAGCCTTAACTAGATTTGTGCCCCAATCAGAAAATAGGATGCTTGCCAACACCCTAACATCTCTCAATGTTAAATGCACCCGATCAAACTAGTGACCCAAGTAAGGGTGGGGATTGTTCCCGATAGATCTATCCACCACACTACAAAACGCGCTCACTATAATAGCAATTAACGGTTCATGATAAGTAGGGACTTCACGGCAATAAGGTAACTTAGCAATAATATTCAGGCAGTAATCTGGATAGCATACACTTTGTAAACACTTGTGTCCGTAGTAAAACAATCATGTCTAAAATTCACGGTTTTCCAAAATATGTATGCCACGATCTCATATCATGTTATAGAACAAATTCAAACTTAGTAAAAAATAATCATGTAACGCTTACGTATAGAAATCAATAAGTTTATGTAGTAAAACGAGCACGTATTCTCACCCCGAAAACAGTTTAAGAAAACCATTAAAAGAGAAAAGGTGGGGCTATGAACTCACAAAGTATTGAAAGGTAATTGTACTGTAGTAAAATATACAAGTTTGTAAACGAGCATGTATTCCCCTCGCGGGTTTATAAAACATTGAAAAGATTGAAATGCGAGACTATGAACTCACCTTAGAAGTGAAGTGAAGAATAAGTCGAGTGAATGAATGAAAACGCGTCACGGAAATATCCGAAAGCAACCTAAGTAGATATCGGTCGTATAAGTACTAAGTACTAATAACCTACCAATTCTAATAGCTACATCACCATCAAATTGTGTTTGTAAATAATGTTTTAAATCCATTTGACTTAAAAATAATAATCATGTATTTTAACTCGTATAATCGCGTAACTAGTTTAATCGTCTTTGTAAAATAACATTTATAAAGTTTAAAACAAGTATAAATATTATTTAAGTGATTCCAAAATGTTTCGCAAAAATTTATAAAAAACGAACCAACACTATTCATCTCAGGAAATAGTGTCTAGTTTATAAAATATACATCCGAAAATTATGAAAAACGGCAGGTTTATGTAAAATGTCGTTCCGAACAACTTTGTAATTTTACATTTCGACTCAATCGGACCCGAAGGCCCTCGAAAATGACGAGCTTTAGAGCAGCTGCTGGACGCGGGCACTAGTTTTTTCAAGCTTATATACATATAATGTTCGATAACTTTGAAACGTCGTATCTCTTTCGTTATAAATCGGTTTTTTGAGTTTCTTACCTTTTTGGAATCGTCATGAGACGTAGTATTTTATAAAAATATAAAATGTATACTTTATAGTTCGAATTTAAATCAGCCCTTTTTAGTAGTTATATACATTTATTTATATAACTTGTTTTATATAGGTTTTAACTTAGATAAAATACCACAAATACTCCATAAGTCTTTATATCATATGCCTCATATATTATAAAATCCTTTAGTCCATATTTGTCCAAGAATGTCCAAAAAAAAAAAATTTGTCAAACTTATTTATTTAACCTCATAACCATTATAATTAAATAATTCTTCATAACTTAACAAATATTTTACATAAATATTTCATTGCTTGTAAATCCTGACTCAACATAATTAGTATATTTTTAAACATTCATATAGCATGTATAAGATAAATTTTGGGTATGATTTTAACATGTTCATATGTTATAAACTTTATAAAATATACTTAGATGGTGATTTAACTATACACAATTATGTAAAACATGAAAATAGATAATGGAATAGATTAAGAACTTAGATAGACCTTAGGTGAATGAGTGATGAATGAAGAACAAGATCACACCCTTGTGATCAAAACCCAAATTTAACAAGAACACCCTAACTTGTTTAAACCTTGCAAATGTTTAACAAGCCTTCAAATCTTCTTAGAATAGCTTAGATATGTTATGAGAATACTTGAATAAGTGGTAAATAAAATTATATGGATTGTGTAAGAGGGATTTGTTTGAGCCGTGGGTAATGAGGGAGCCAAAGAGGGAAATGAGTTGATTTTTAGCTAAGGAAAAGGAGTGTGTGTTATTATCTACTAGGATGCATGCATAAATATTACAAGACTAGTCAAATACTTGCAAGTCTTAACCAAGACCAAGAAACAATGGGAGAAAAACATGGAAACATGTTTGCTTTAGCTAGTTACTAGACTAAGTTAATAAAAGTCTTGAAAAAAAAAAGTTGATGTCAATTTGGTCTTGTGGTTGGCGTACATATTGAAGGACAAGGCAAGTGTTTATCATTTTTTTATTGGGTATAATAATGGGTATTTGTTGAAGCGTAGATAAAAGTTTTGGTGCTTCCGGGTATGCCTAAATGTATTTAATTACGAAACGTAAACGTTTTACGTAATCAATAAAAATAAAATATGAAAAGTTGATTATTAATTTCGTAAAAATAATATATTGTTTGCTTGACGAAAACTTTAATTCGTTTGGTGTCCGTTTACGCTAATTGATAATTTATAGCTTACGCGATTTAACTTAACAAACAAAATTACAAGTAAACGTGTACGAGAAAAAAATAATTAGTGAAATAGATGACGTTGTAAATGACCTGAAAATACGGAATGTTACATCGAGCTCGAGCACAAAAGCCACTAATGGGCTATCTAGGCTTGAAGCATGCAAACCTTTATTGACCTTGAACAGCGGGGTGATCACCGTAAAGTTTAACTCAATGCACTAAATGAACTTCGTGATCAAGCCTATGAGAACTCTTTAATCTATAAAGAGAAAACAAAGAGGATCCATGACTCCAAGATCAAAAACCGCGTCTTTAACGTCGGTGATCAAGTCCTCCTCTTTAACTCTAGATTGAAGATGTTCTCGGGCAAGTTAAAATCCCGTTGGTTCGGACCGTTCACCATTGCCCATGTCTTTCCATATGGCACCGTCGAGTTATCTCAAAAATACAGGCCAAACTTCAAGGTGAACGGTCATTGAATTAAGCACTACTTTGGAGGGGACGTACCATAAATGGTTGTCCTGGATCTCTAAACCTTCCCCAAGGACAAATGAATTCGGGGATTGGGTCAAGCTTAGTGACCCTAAACAAGCGCTTCGTGGGAGGCAACCCATGCTTATCCGTAGCAGTAATATTATGTAGTAATGAATAAGTGTTTTTTGTTGTGAGGAGGTGTGCCTCTTTCCTTTGTCGTTTGCTTGTGTTTTTGTGATTGTCCAGGATTGTCCCGGATTTTTGAAGCCTCTCGTGCTCGCGGTTTTGTCCTTCGATCACTCGAGCTTCAAATCCTCAGCTTCATTTGGGAAATCCAATATCCTAATCTAATCGACTAACGTTTATCTTTAAGCATACTTAATAAATGGCTTAGAGTGACGTAGAGACCCTTCTTAAAACATTGAGGACAATGTTTAAATCTAGTATGGGGGGATCTATCGATTTGATTGTGCCTGCAGCCGTTGTTTTCACGTAATCCCGTTTTTACCACCAAAATTTCAAAAAAATGAAAAAATTTAAAAATTTTCAAAAATAAAATAAGTGTTTTGTCACAATTTTGACTTTCCTGCTGGGTAGAATAAGAATAAATTTTGACTCGATCGAGCGTGTTGAGCTCTAGCTTGTTCCTTAACGTTTAGACTAAGCTAAAATATCTTAACCAATAAATGTAGTTGGCTGCTACGTTATTGTTTGCTGTTTATTGTATAATTTTAGTCACGTGAAAAAAGATGTTGTAAAAAAGGTGTGTTATCGACTAAGCCGATTTGTCGTATGTGGCTCTGGAATTTTTGTCTTTAAGAAAATTGATGTCTTGAACATTTGTTTCTCAAAATGATTTTATTTAAACCCATCAGCCATAGAAAATCCCAAAAAATTTTGTACTTCGTTATAAGGTTTGTAAGAAAATGTTTTCAGTTCGTATAAATTTTTGACCGAAAGACTTCGGGTCGTCCATATTGGTACCATCTCCGGAACACGAACACTAGGGCAGGTATTGTTACTACGGCTGACGTGAGGAACTTAGCCAAGTGTTATCACTTTCTCATAAATCATGTTAGTCTCTAAAGCCGTAATTGTATGACAGGACTACTAATTCTGACTACGTTGATCCGTGGGTTACCCTTAGTGCGACTAAGTATGTAATCCAATTCATCGGCTTAGAATGCGGTGTATTCAGACCTCCTGATTAGTGTGGGGGGAACATGGCATGTGACAACTGTGACATAATAGTATAGGGAAACAACTACGTAGTTTGTTAGTATAGATTCACCCTTTGAACAATGATCCGGAGGCTTGGTAAAATGGAAAAGAAATTGAGCCATATTATTAGAGAGAAAAGAGAAGAGATAGAAAAATGAAAGACGTAGGAGTATCTGTGTATGTGTGTGGTTTAATAGAGAAAAAGGAACCACTCACACACTCCACTTTACAATGTGACTAATACACTCCATGGAAGTATGGAGGGAGTATTTATAGTCCGATATCGCATAATAGCTAAAACTATACCCGACTCCGACTTATACATGATAAATATATCCGGATTAGTCACCATATTTTTGGGGCTAACAATTTCCCTCCAATATGGCGGACATTCGGAATTACTTACCAATGTTCTATCAGGTATAAATACACACAGCAACTAATGTCTTCCAAAGCACATTCAAAGCTGATGTTGGTCTTCGTGAGTCTCTTGGGTCTGAAACTTGTATTCAGCTTGGATCTTCAATGTCCTTTTACTTGTACAGGAACCATTTTGTAGTATGCATGAAACTGGATTAACTTTCCCCCCCAATCATGCGCATGTCTTGGAAAAGCTCTTCTTCATAGATCTTTTTTGGCGAAAGTTTTCTGTATCGGCTTCCCCTAAATAACATCCCTATCTTAAGCAAGATTTGAAACAATAATGTAGCTTCGAAACAATCTTCTACTTGTCACTCAATAGTGCACAACGGAATTTTTAGTAGAAGTCTAACCACACACAACCGACCATGCTTTTGTCATCAGGGCTTGGTTGAATATTCGATTCACGCGGGTGCACATTGCGAGGAAATCCGCAACTGGGTCTTCCTTCACGTTTTGCATATACTTCATAAAACCTATACTAACATTTTATGGGTAACAAACTACCCTGGAGTTGACATGGTAAATCAAGGTCAATTATATCCCAGATGTACACATTTTTCCCCCTGATGGTTGCGAATCTCTCGGAAGCATCTATTGTCGGGTTCGTTCATATACTCCGGAGAAGTTCTTGTCATAAGCACAAATCTTGATCTACAAAGAAGCATTACCCTCTTGACTTCAGGAAAACCGTATTTATGAGGAGATGAAGCAAGAATCAAAGAACACTTGGTATAATCAAGAGTCTTGTGAAGAATGTCTGAAGAACTTATGACGATTTTGCTTAGACTGTGAAGTATCTTTTCTTGGAATAGCACAAAATACCTGTGAGATTGTGTTGATTAACAATCTCAACCTTTTAACCTCTCTGGCTAACTTACACCCTCTTATTAGATAGGCTATTGTCTTGATAACACATGGTGAAGTTAAAACCGATATGTCAAACTTGAAAACTTGAAGTAAAATCTAAATTTGTTACTTAATTTGCACTATTGGTTGATTCCAAGAACGGATGCAGAGAAATCTCTAAGTACACCCTTATACTCCATCATAAAGTATAAGAGGTACAACACTCTGAAATTATCCATATCGACACTTGGCGTGAGATCAACTGAGTTACTACACGTAACTACTTTATGTGATAGTGTCCAGGTCTTCATCCAAACCACCCCTTGGACGCATGGCATGTGAAAACTAGATAATCCAAGTCTTCATCATAATTGTATCACGTTCAAGCAAGGTCATCAATCGACAGAAATAAGAAGAAGTCTCTGATGATGAATAAGTAGACGCCTTTGTGAAACTCAACTTCAATTGCAAATCAGGGATACCAAATCCACTTAGTAATCACATGTCATCTTAATCCAAATATTATAGCCATTTTGTCATGTAAGTGATATCTTTTCAGGATTGTTTTGGGATTAGTGTTGTTGTTGGTGTGGTTGTGTTGTTATGGTTGATTGTGTTTTATGATGTCTGTTCTTGATTGTGATGTTTGTATGCAATTCACGTTTCACGGATTTTACAGTCTATGATTACAAGTAAACGCGTACGAGAAAAAAAATAATTAGTGAAATATATGACGTTGTAAATGACCTGAAAATACGGAATGTTACATAAACATCAAGTTATTATTACAAACTTAACGTTTTTGAAAAGTCTGCTAAATTTTGGGTCCGCTCAAAACAAGCGAATGGATATCTACGGCTTAGATTGATGAAATTAGCGTAGAACGTTAGGGGTATAGTCGAGGAAAGTGAGTCGTTCAGAGGGAAATTGGTAAAGGCGATGAGGGAAGAGGCGTTGTGTTGTAGAACATCATGTATCTATCAAGGAGAGGTGGATTCAGTCGTTCTTTATACGGTCTTCATCAGAATCCAAAATGGCTTGCACGAAACGGGGTATGAGTTGGTGTAGATTAGCACGAACACTTGTTACTAGTACAATCGATCATGTCGCTTTGCTTGAGGTTACGCTGCATCTCTGAATGGAGGAACGATCGTCGTATACCGAAAAGAAGGGTAGGACCAGTTAGAGTTTGGACAATGAGGATGAACATTGCTAATAATCTCATAGTTGATATAAAAGAATTTTTGAAGACAGCCCCTAATGTGAAAACATCAAGGAGGAACGTGTAGTCATGCGCATGAGAAGTTGAAGATGATGATCCATAAATCTAATTTTCTAAGCGTAGAATCTGGTGTTAATGATTTAGAGCATTTGAATTTTTTTTATTGATATTTAGAGGTGTTTGGTTAGTTTCTAATGGCCAAATAGTGCGTATACATAGTGCGTGTCCCTTCTCGGAGGTATGGTTTTAAAATTTTAACCATAAATGTAGTTTGGTGCAATGTTGTTTGCAATTTTTGTTAATTATAGTCACGTGAAAAGATGTCTGTAAAAAGTTGTGTATCGACTAAGCGATTTGTCGTATGTGGTCTGGATTTTTGACTTTCAAGAAAATTGATGTTTGAACATTTGTTTCAAATGATTTATATTTAAAACCATCAGCCATAGAAAATCCCAAATTTTTGTACTTCGTAAGGTTTGTCAGAAAATGTTTCAGTTGTATAAAATTTTGACCGAAAGACTTCGGGTCGTCCATATTGGTACCATCTCCGGAACACGGACACTAGGGCGAGTATTGTTACTACGGCTGACGTGAGGAACTTAGCCAAGTGTTATCACTTTCTCATGAATCCTATTAGTCTCTAAAGCCCTAATTGTATGACAGGACCACTAATTCCGACTACGCTGGTCCGTGGGTTGCTCTTAGTGCGACTAAGTATGTAATCCAATTCATCGGCTTAGAATGCGGTGTATTCAGACCTCCTGAGTAGTGCGGGGGAAACATGGCATGTGACAATTGTGACATAATAGTATAGGGCAACAACTACTTAGTTGTGTACCCAAAAAGAAAATATATCAGAATAGTGTTTTTTAAAATCGTGTATCCCAAATAGTATAACCAAAATAATATATCCAAAATAATGTATTTGACGTTGGCCGTCCGACAACTCAATGTTGGGACGTATCCGAAAGAATGTTTGGTATAGTATTCAAAATAAGAATTAATAGTATAGGCATGCTTGTATAAGTAAGCAGTAGCAAAGTACGAGTATGCATGGCGACATATAGAGCATTGCAAGGCAAGCATGTCAGCCAAATATGAGAGATAATGATCATATAGTAGTATGCGTATAGGTATGTAAGGCCACATGTAAAACTTGCAAGGCAAATATGAAAGATAAGCATGGGTCATAGTGGTCTGATAATAGGAATATGATAAACATGCAAGGCGACATGTAATGTAGACAAGGCAACATGTAAAAGCAAGCAATGATGATTCAGACAATAGCAAGCATAGTGAATTTCGTGCAAGAGTATAAGGTGAAAGTACATATATGCAACATGTACGTTCATGTTCAAGGCATTTTCAGGTGATCTTGGGATTTTATGCTCACCCTAACATAACTCAAGGTAACTACCCTTATCATTCCATGATCCTTCATGAAATTAACATAGTTGATTAGGCTGTGCCTAATTTAGGAAAAATGATAGAGTGCTCAGGCTAGTCAACTTTATCAGGTTCGGGGTTTTACAAAAACTTTAGTTTGGTTATAGTTGCATTTTTATTTTAGAAAAACCGGTATTTTCTATAACCTTGGCTCTGATACCAGTCTATCACACCCTGCTGAGAGCGGAAACACGAGGTGCGACGTTTCGGAGACATCGCATAAGATACAAGATTATACCATACTCGGTTAAAAGAAATTTAGGTTACAATGTTTCATAAAATTAAATCTTAAATAGTGGAACTCTTGTCTATAGAGAACATCCTGATAGTGGAGATCTTTGATTATCAATACCTTCAAATAATAAATGTTGATCACACCTGAAAATGATACTTGAAAGGTCAACATAAAGTTGGCGAGCTTGTAGGTTTAGAGGTAAACCCAGTTGTTGTGCTAGAATTTAATAGTGGACAACAGTGTAATATGAAAGCAGAATGCAAGCAGTAGTATTTAGATTTCCAACATAATAACATATCATACCATAGCAGTCCAAACCCAATCAACAAATCATTAGCAATCCTAGTAGTCTTAGAATGTCATAGCAACCAAATAATACCAACCATTCAACAATAGTCCAAGCACTTATAGTCCTCCGAACCTATCGCCTACCATCTGGAGCTACACATTAGGCTAAGTGGTATTGAGTAGAAGTCCAAGTAGAACTTTTCATAAATAGATCTCATAACATTCACATACGCAATCATAGACACATAACATTGTCCAAAGAATAAGAGGTTTTGCACAGAAGTAAAAGCAGTTTGAAATAGATTTGGGTATCATTTTCCTCCACCGGAAAATAGTTTAAAAAGCGAGGCTACAAGAACTCACCTCAAATAGAAATGATAGTAGCTAAAAATGGATGGTCGTAAAACGACGTGCAACGGTACCCGGTCACGACCTAATAATAGAGTTTTGATTTTAGATATATCCATTATGAGAATGAAATAATGCTAATGCGTCCGTAAAAGAATCTGTTATAAACGTTGTAAAGGTTTTTGTATCTTACTTAAGAAAGTAAGAAATAAAGAATTTAGAATTTAAGAAATAAGAAATAAAGAAATTAGTATTTAAGAAATAAGAATTAAGAAATAAGGATTAAAGGAATAAGAAATGAAGAAATAAAAAATAAATACGCTTCAGCTATTTACCCGATCCCTAAGTTATTTAGATAAAACGTTCCCGATATAAATGTTAACAGTGTTTTAGACGTCAGTTTTAAATAATAGCAGCTTTTCATCAAATTCATGTTTTTCATCTTTTAGTCGGATATTAAAATAATTATATTTTATTATTTTGTCTTTTTGTCGCTACTAAGTCAATTATTTTGTAATACATATGCAAGTATGTAGTTTAGTTTATTTATCAAGTTTAGGTACAAAAATTATTTATTATTTATAAAATAATATGGTTTCGTCCTTTTGTCGAGATTCAAGAAAATAAGTTTTCCAAAATATTTTCTAAGTGTAAGATATTCATAAAATTTTTGGCATGACTCGTTCGTTTTTAATCGCATCCCAAGATCTTAAACTTTATTTCCAAACATTTTTTCTTAAGAAATCAATTTTCAACAAAATGTCAAAACCTACGTTTACGCTATGTTTTATCAAAACACATTCTCCCTTAACCGGCCAGTTAACCGTTGACACATCACACACGACTTAGGTGCAAACACACAAGTGTTGGTTAACGTACGACAACATGCGTTTTATTATTTGAACAGCTAAACAATCATGAGCAAGCCATTCAAGATTTGAGGAGGCATGTTGATAATAGATGTGATTTTGTGTTCATGTTGCATGTCGTCATGCATTAAACATAACTAGTCTTTTGGTGTTTTAAAATAAATAGTATTTCTATTATTTAAGTTTGAAGCCATTAGCACGTCCTTCTAATTTGTTAATTCTTTCAACCTTACAAAGAAAAGTAAGTCTCATGAATTCATTCCCGTCACGATATAGACAATGACATACAGAAGTTGCATGGATCCTATGTACTTATGTGTAGTATTCATGCATGTTTTAAGAATATATTCCTTCTAAAATTGATCATTTTTTGTGTAGGTATTCTTCTTATACACCTTATCATCATTTAAATTCGATTATAGTTATCGTTAAGAAAAATATAGAAGTCAAAGCGACACAAATAATATAAAGGACAAAACATTTCCTTAAGCATCCTTTAAGAGTGTGAGTTGAGGATGATTGCATGTTCCCTCCAAGCAACGTGTATTGCTTTTTGCTAAGTTTAAATAGGCTATTGATATATTCTTTGTAATAAACTTTAAAAAAATAAGGAAATCTGCAAAACTGACATCGAATTAATGGGGATTTGATTGGTTATAGAATTGCCAACTTTAAGTCAGCGTGTGATAGAGGTAGAGGCGACGAGTATTTATCATAGTAGTTCATGGTGATTTAGTGCAGTCAAATGAAATAGGGTTTAAGAGGGATCCAAATGTGGAACAGAAGAACCTGAACCAAAAGAGGAAAAAGAAATGCTATATTTGTGAATGTGATCTTGTAGGTAGTCGATACCATGTTAAACATTATTCTCATTAATTAAGTATAACGAGGATTTCAACCCACGTTTCGCTGCGGAGCGCAGGTTCTACGTTAATCAATGTTAGATGGAGTTGATTGATAAAGGACGGATGTTTTAAGGACGTAAATTTATAAAATATTACATACTACAGTAAACAATAAAGCGCGTTTGTGCAAAACAATTTCTCACATTGTATATGTGATTACATTTGCAGATCATAACAAAAGACTTGATCATAATCGCTCCGTGTTACAAAAGGCTTGATACAATCATGGAAGGGCTGTTCTGTCACGAACGGACAAAAGACAATGTTATTTTTTTTTTTTCTATTTTTGGTCTCCTAATATTTTTATTTTAATATTAATACCTATATGTTATCTTATGGTTCCTGCTTCACGGGCAACAAACTCCACCTATATAAGATACTCGAAACTCAGATTTTCAGCTTACCCAACTGATAGTTCCGACTGAGTCATAGTAGGCTTATCCCCCATATGCTAACTTGTTGTCCTTAAGCCCACAAAACCCACCTTCTAGCTCATCTTGATTAAAAAAAAAACTATTTCGGCTTTCATCGTTTCCCTGTTCATGAGTCACCTTCATCCTGCTTTTTCCTAGGATTTAGTCAACTGAATCCTGTAATCGTTTACAAATAAAAGTGATTCAACGACCGACAGTACGCAAAAAGCATAACTTGAATTAAGGTTGTACATTCACTCAACTATGCGTTTATGTTCGCTTTACGATCGTTCGTTGCATAAAAAATCCCTCAATTTGACCCGTTACCCAACATGTCCGTGTTTTCGCCTTTACCTCATACTTTAGGCTTGGATCAATACCATTAAATCTGGAACGTACCAAAATAATCTAAATGGGCATCGTAGTCGAAGCGTATCAAAATAAGAAACGACTCAAGTTGTGGCTACAAAACGTAGGAACATAAAAACAAATTTAGAACATATAATTTTTGGTGAAAAAATCACCTTCAAAATGGCTGCCTGACGGCGTGTTGCGTCCCATATTTCTTTGAAAGCATGAGACGCTCGACTACCATCTCTTTTGTAGGTCCAAAGTCTTGGATCTGTTTAACCTTTTGTAAGACAATAGCTAACTTGAATAAATTCAAATCAACTATATGAAAGACAATGACTATGAATATTATGTGCTAATGCGGAATCTAAACACAAGTACTAAGAAGAACACAATGTAAAACTTCTGCTATTTTTCTATTAAATTCTATTAGGGTTCTATGTCTCAAAGGACTATGTCGATAGGCGTTCATTTTTATACACCAAGTATACCCTTATGGGCTTTACAAACGTTATGAAAGGATAATGCATATCCTTCTAAGATATCTCTAAGAAAACTATTCTGTTACATAAACAACTTAACTAGGACAAGATCAGTACTAATATAGTACTGCCAGACTTACTTTGTACTGGCACGACTTAAACAATGTCTACCAGATTAAACTCTATAACTACGACTTAAGTCTGTTACTATAATTCCTAACAATCCTCCCCTAACTTGATCTTCACTTGTGAACTTCAAGTTTCTTTGAATACCTTCATTATGATCTTCCTGAGGATGTTGTGAGCATTATCTTTGGAATTATTCTTGAACTGCAACATAATGACTGTCTTGTATGTGTACTTTCTTGATTTCTATCAGCAACTCTTTAAAGCATCACTTCTTGATATTTCGCAGCATCTAATCTTGTAAATATCATGATCAACACTTCACAGCTACATACACTTTCTCATCAGCAACATAGAAACAACAACATTGACTATATGTACATCAAATCATAAAGTTTTTGTCTATTCTCATCACTTCCAGATGTGTTAACTCTTGAGAGAGGTGAATCATTGAAAATTTTAATGGATTTGATGTCTCTTTACCAGTTAGCCATTAACTCTGGAGTAGCCAATGTTTGGTTTATAAACCATGGTACATTGATAACCATTTCAACTCTTAGTACATGAAACATGGTGAGTTGAATTACCATATGATTTTTAGCAAATCATCAGCTATCAACGGATTTGATTACTCTTTACCAGTAGCCGTTTGCTCTGGAGTAGCTAACTCTTTGTTTTAAAAACATGGTGAGTTAATTACCATACAGTTTTTGGTAAACTGTCAACCATCAACGGATTTGAGAAGTCTTTACCAAAGCCGTTTGCTTTGGACTAGCCAGTCCTTATGCCTATTAAGCATGGTGAACTGATGACCATTTGTTGTGTGGTGGTTAGCCAACACTCAAACCCTTCTCTCTTCCATTATAGTCCACAGTTTCCAACATATGTCCACAGCTACTGATAACTTCATCACTTTTTAACACCAGCTTGCTTCTCAATCATCTTCAAAAGTTTATAACAAACTTCATTCATTTTTCCATCCAGAAGCTTCATTTTCAGCATCACTTGGCAGGCATCTTTTGACAGAGGATACTTCCTATCTGCTAACATATAAATACTGCATGCCTCCAAGGTTAGACAATATACTGCACACTTGTCATAATATCTCCAACTAATCATCTTTTGCTGTAGTGGTAAGCTCCAAATAGCATCTTCATTGAGAGGTGGATTAAACATAGTCCTGAGATCACTCCATAGTACTTTGTCATAAGCATCTTCAGGCCTACTTGTTCCATATTTCTGCATAACCAACCTGTATAGCTCAATAAGATCCTCTCTTGTGAAGTCTTTAAGCATAGCTCTAAAGCTCATACAAACTGTATCAGCTCTATTTGCTCTTATTATCTGATAAATGCTTCTTTCACCTTGTTGAAATATCTTCCAATTTGCCACAATATTAGATTTTGTATCCAAAGGAGTGGGATTCATAGCTTCTACTGATTCCTCTTTATCAGTCTCTGAATCTCCTTGTGGACTATTGTCAATACTTATACCTTTCCTAGACTTTTGCTTCTTTCTTTTTCCTACTCTTTTTGCTGGTTCTTCTTCTTTCACTTTATCAACTTTTTCTTCTGTATCTGAAACATCAATCCTTTGTTTCTTTGAAATTTTTGTCTGAAGCTCTTCTCCATATCTTTTCAACTGTGCCTTTGTAGCTTCAATATTTATAGGAACAAAAGATTCAACCTGTTTAACCAACTTATCAAACTCTTTTTTTACTTCTTCAAAACTCAACTTCTTTAACTGTGTAAGTTTCCATGTCCCCTGATTCTTCAAATAATTCATCATGTAGTTCCTCAGCAATGATTGGGTCATAGGCTTACTTCTTTTTGCTTTAGATATTTCTTCTGCAAAGAACTTCTTTCTCTGATTTACTAACCCTACCATCTTATTTGCAAAGTCTTCTTCTGGCAACTCTTTCCCTAGCACATTCTTTGTCAATTCTGCATTAGCTTCAAGCTTAGCTCTAATGGCATCCCAATCTTCTTCAGTGTAGTGTTGAGCTTCAAATTGAACTTGAGCTTTTCTTTGCTTTTGTTGCTTAGTTAATTCTTCTTCTTCCATTCTTTTAGCTAAGAGTGCATCTAAATGAACTTGTTTGGCAGTTTCTTCTTCCTCTAGAGTTTGCAATCTTATGGCTTCTGCAAGATTAGCTTCTTCTTGTTGAATTTGTTCTTTAGTTCTTTTGGGAGCTTGAGTCTCTTCAACAATCATTGGAGCTTTTCCTTCCCTTTGGCCTCTAGCAGAACTAACTGGTCCACTACCAGTACTAACTCCTAAGCCACCAGTATTAACTTCTTCAAAGCCAGTACTAATATCTTCAAAACCAGTATCAATATCTTTTCCCTTGGACTCTTTTCTCCTCTTGTATCTTTTACCCTTATCAACTGACTTTGACCTATGAGAAGCAACCTTTGACAGAGTTTTAACTGCTTCCAAGGTTGTAGGGCTGATATCTTCCTCCCCTGAAGTTTTGCTTTATGTAGGAGTCTTAAAAACCTCTGATTTATCCTTCATCATATTCCTAACCATTTCATCCAAACCTTCCTCTTGTAAATTCCTCCCCTGTTTGGAAGAAATTTCAGCATCCTCATCCTCTGAATCAGGTAGAACCACATGTCTCCTTTTGAGAACATCTTCCATCTTCTTTACCTTTTTCACCAATTTCACAAGTGCTTTTCCCATGGTCAACTTAGTCTGCTTTAGTTCAGTCTCCAAACTATCAACCTTTGTGAGCAACTTGGGAACCAATTGAAGCAGGTCATCCACTGACATTGTTCTTTCTTCTGCCACATGAGGGTGAGTAGGATCTTGTGATTGTGGAACTTCAGTTTCCTGTCTAGGTGAAAGTGGTTGGTGTTCAGGTGATGGTTGCTCAAAGGTGTGCTCAATGGGTTCACTGTCAGGTTCTGGTGTAAGTGATGTAGGGTGAGTTATTTGTTCAGCTACAGGTGTAGGTTCAGACTCAGTGGTTGCAGATAGCACAGGTGGGTGAGATGAAGATGGTAATGGTTCAGACGGTGATGGTTGATCCACTGCTTGATCTGCTTGTCCTGCACTTTGATCCACAGCAACAACGGGCAACATTGCAGGCAACAAAGGTCTAGGTACCCCTCTAAAACCCCTTTTTATGTTCCCAAAAATCTTTTTGGTCAATACAATAGCCAAATAAGGATGTGTATTCTCAGTTTGTATTTCCAAAATCATTTGTAAAAATTGAGGATACATCAAAAACTTAGTTTTACTTTTCAAGTTTGCCAGCTTGCCATCAAAGATTAATTTTATAGTTATAAATCCTGCTAGTAGAAAGACAAATCAAAGCAGTCGCAAGATTGCTACCAAATTGATCCCATCCACCACTTTTAGGACTCATAGAATATAAAATATGATGGACTAAAAATCTCCATTGGGGTGTAAAGTGACTTTTCCAAAATGTAAAAGTACCATCAGCTGGATACCCCATATTACACATCCCTTCAAAAATCTTTGTATTTGGCAACATGGAAATCCCTGAAGCATCTGCTAATTGAAGTTTACTTCTAACAGATGCCTCAGTGATTGTATATTCAATAGTATCTATTGTTGCTCTAAGTTCTAGAGTCCCATCAGCAAGAGTTAAGGCAGTAGCAGTCTGCCAAAACTGTTTGACTAGGGAGTCATAGATATTAGGATTGTGAGTTAAAGCATACCTGAGGTTAGAACCTCGCAGAAAATCCACTATCTCTGCAAACCCTGCACTTTTGTCGGGTTTACGCAAAAATCCCATTTGATTATGTTTATCGCAGTATTTCATTGAGGCCATCGTAGTAATGAGGTTGTGATTGTTGAAGATTAGCAACTGGGTTTGATGCGTTTTGGTAACTGAGTACTGATTGAACTTGCTAATTGACTTTATATGCGAAAAACAATGAATATTAATTATCCCTCCAAGAAAATAGATGTTTTGTTAATTAAGAAAACGATTTTAGGTGAGATAAAACAGTAAATATCCAATTTGTATCATTATCTGCTTAAATATCCCCGTAATTTGCTCTAACGGTTAGATTTAGAGAAAAGTCAAAGTTGTGCGACCAAACAGTACTAACGACTAGTTACCAGTATTAATTTTGGCCTACCAGACTTAAATCTGGTCAACCAGTATTAATATTCTATTGTCAGAACTAACCATAAGCTTACCATGATTAACTAGTAAACTACCAGAATTAATAAAGACAATACCAGTATTAACTTTTTCCCTCACAACTGTCATTAATCCATGCTCCAATCCATCTTTGAATCCATGCTTAGCCTGAAAGAGTTAATGCAAATACAAAACACACTACTATACACTACATGATTTAATTATTGTACAAAAATGAAAGATGCTAACTAAAATGACAAACTATACACAATCCTCCCCTTAAATGTAGCTAGGGATTTACCATACCAATGTTGACCACCAAAAAGTTGAACCTTGGTCCATTAAATGCTTTAGTCAATAGGTCAGCTACATTATTGTCTGTGTGAATCTTTTACACTTGTATGAGCTTTTTCTCATATGCATCTCGGATGAAATGATGCCTTATCTCTATGTGCTTTGTCTTAGAGTGAAATACTGGATTTTTCACTATACATATTATGCTTTCATTATCAATGTGGATTTTGGTATTCATGTAATTGAGACCATAGTCCAACAATTGATTTTGAATCTACAATATCTGTCCACAGCAGTTTACAACAACAACATATTCAGCTTCAGTAGTTGAGGTAGCTACAATGGTTTGCTTTTTGCACTGCCATGAAATCAGCCTCCTTCCAAGAAATTGACATCCACCAGTTGTGGATTTTCTGTCTAGATTAGCTCCAGCATAGTCACTATCTGAAAAAGCCTCCAAGTCAAAATGTGATTCTCTTGGATACCATAAGCCCAAGCCCTTAAGGTATTTAAAGATCCTCTTCACAGCAATGAGATGTGACACCTTTGGATTGACCTAAAAACGAGAACAAGCACAAACAGCAAACATAATATCTGGCCTAGAGGCAGTTAGATACATAAGAGAGCCTATCATAGATCTATACATGTGTACATCTACATCAGCTCCCTCCTCATCCTTGGTTAATGCCATCTTAGTTTCCATAGGAGTAATTGTTGTTTTCACACTTGCACGATCAAATTTCTTCAACATGTCAGCAACATACTTGTCTTGAGAGATAAACAGACCAGTCTGACTTTGTTTGACTTGCAATACTAGGAAGAATATGAGTTCACCCATAGAACTCATTTGAAATCTGCCTTTCATCAAGGCCTCAAACTCATCACACCAAGACTTTCTTGTAGAACCAAAGATGATATCATCAACATACACTTGTACTAGTATGATATCCTTCTTATCTTTCTTAATAAATAAAGTCTTGTCAATTGTACCCCTTCTATATCCATGCTCCTCTAGAAATGTTGAGAAAGTAGCGTACCAAGCTCTTGGAGCCTGGTGAAGTCCATATAAAGCCTTGACAACTTTATAAACCTTCTTAGGATGATCAGGATCAACAAAGCCAGGAGGTTGAGAAACATACACCTCTTCATCTATAGTGCCATACAAAAATGCACTTTTGACATCCATTTGGTATACTATGAACCCCATATATGAGGCAAAAGCTAAAAATAACCTGATAGCTTTTATTCTTGCCACAGGAGCAAAAACCTCATCATAGTCAATACCTTCCTCCTGTCTGTGACCTTGGGCAACTAATCTTGCCTTGTTTCTGACCACTACTCCTCTTTCATCTCTTTTATTTCTGTAGACCCATTTAGTCCCAATTACCTTTGCTCCATGAGGTAGATCTACTAGAACCCATACCTGTTGTAGCTTGAACTGCAGTAGCTCTTCTTGCATAGCTTCAACCCAGCTCTCATTATTAAGAGCTTCTGAAATCTTCTTTGGTTCCTCCTGAGATAAGAAACAAGCAAACAAACAATGTTGTTAATGGATGTGATTGTTTCTTTACTGCCTTTGAACATAACTAATAAGTGCATGAGCTCCTGATTGATTTTGCACTTTGAACTTTGCTTCTGTTTGCACATCTGACTTTAGGATCACCAAGTATTTGACTTTTTGGGTAAAATATTATGAATCCTGAGTGTAGGAAGTAGGGACTTGACTTCATTTCTGTGGTAAATGGTTGAAGTCAGTTATCACACACTATCATCATAAGATGCATAATTAATAATTCTTGTCCTCAGACTTGTGATGATTTTGAAGCTCTGGATTAGGTGAATCATCAAGACTCAAAGCCTACCCGTATTAAACTGTCTGACTAACCAGTCATTAACTGAAGGAGTATGATACAGTTGTTTTCAGGAACTGTCCTATATTGCTTTTGGGAACTTATTCTAATTCTCTTCTAAAAGATTGAATTTTTAGGATTAGTCTTCTATAGTGTCAGTAGAGGTAACTTTCTTCCCTTTTGAGGTTACTTTCTTCCTTGTTGGGTTCTGTCAAGGGTCTCCTCTTTCTTTAATTTGGTGGAAGATGTCCTTGATTCAATTTTAATACAGGAATCTTTACAGCTGAAGGCACAACAATAAGCTCTACTCCTCTTCTTTTTTCCTCAGAAGCATTTTGGGAATTGTTGTTTGTAAAGTACCTGCATTGTTAGTTATCCTCTGAAGTACCTGCATGTGGGTTAGCTTGATTCTCCAAAGAGACAGGTATTTAATTCATAGGAATCAATAAGATAGTCAAATATCAAAACATCCATATATACCCATACTCCTTTAACATTAGGTTTATCTTCAAGAAAAATTAACATCAGATTTACTTCTAATCTTTTGGTTGGCTAAATTTTAAACCCTATAGGGCTTTGCTATTTAGTGGGTAACCAACCAAGGAATTCCTTCAATCAGATTTTCCATACAAACTTGCCAAGCACAACTAAGAGTTTCTAAAATGGTAACATGGTCAACCAAATGGTTTATGGTAGCTAATATGGTTTGTGGCACCAAATAAAGCTCATATGGAGTTTTGTTTGAGGTTTTGTCATATCTTACCTTATTGTAAATGATTGCAATGCAGTTATTATTGATTATGCCCAAATAAAGTGGTTGGTTAAGTTGTGATCTTGCTAGCATAGTTCTAGCAGCCTCAATTTAGGGTCATGTTCATTTCTTTCAGAAACTTTATTCTGTTGTGGGAGTTTTGGCATTGTCCTATAAACTTGTTTTATTCGTGTTTCCACAAAATTAAAGCATATCTCTATTCTTAAATTCAGGTGCCATTATTGATCTAATGGATTTTAACCCTATGGGAATAAGATGGTTTTTAAATCTGCCTATTGAAGTTTTGAAGAATGCTACTAGTTTCATCCTTAGAGGCAAAAAGAATACCCAACTAAATCTGGTACAATCATCAGTAATTACAAGGAATAACTTGCATGATTAATGCTTTTTACAGAAGTAGGACCAAAAAGATCCATATGCAAGGTGTGTAATGGCTCAGTGATTAATCTTTCTAACTTGGCCTTGCAGGAGGCCCTGTGTTGTTTACCTTTATGGCAGGCAACACAAGTGTGGTCATTTTTGAAAACCTTGGAAGGTAGACCTCTTACAAGGTTTCCCTTCACAAGTTTGTTTAGGTTTTTAAAATTGATATGACCATCCTTTTTACCAAAATTTAGATTCATCAAATGTGGCTTCTAGCCAATCAAACAGGCCAAATCCTTTTGTAGGAGAAGGTAGTCTTAATATCAAAACTGTACATATATGTGGTGGTTAGGGACCTTTTAATAGTATCTGGTTTTTCATCCGGCATTCTTAAAGTCAGAAGAACACAACAAGACATTCAGGTTTCAGTAAAAAAGAACTTGTGCTGATTTATAAAATTTTATGATTATTGAGAAGAAGGTCTTAAAATTTGCACTAATTCTTTTACAAAGACACATCGATCAAAATCTATATTACCAACTCTTATTTTTTTTACACAGATAATGTAGCCTTTGCTAACTCCAAAGGTAACAGATCCCCCATTGATATTCAATAATCCTCTTAGTTGTTCCTTGTAACATGTCATGTGCCCTGAGATCCACTATCAAATATACCTTCTATACTTACCATGTTCTTCAGCTGGATGTTATGGCACATGAAAAAGAGAAATTAGGTTCTTCTTAGGGATCCAGGCCTCCTTTACAGACTTGGGTCTGCCTTGTGGACCTTTTGATCTTGGGGTATTAACAATTCTAAATTAATGTTGGTCCATGTCACAATTTGGAGTTTGGGTCTAGAGTGCCTCCATTTAAATTGCTCGACGTATTTACAGCAGATTCCTAATTTCCTTTATAGCATTAGAATGAGGGATTTGTGATATAGTTTTTGCAAAGGGGTCTTCTTCCAGATGGAATGTGATTTTGAAAAATCTCTTCTTTGATTAATTTGATTCATCTGTGGTCTTTTGGGACTAAAACTGTTTGAGGTCTTGGTAGGTACTGGCTGTTATACTTTAAGTTATTAACATTAGAACTAACTAGCATTACACTCTAGGACCAATCTGAATCTAATATTTGTCCTTACCAGTATTAATATATTAGGGGACTAACAGAATTAACTAATATTTGGCACCCTACAAGCATTAGTTGTACTTAATCTAGGACAAATTTATTAGAGTGATTGACATTTGTTTGCATTTTGTCCATACTGGTTTTGCCCATACCAATTCACAGTTATAAACAACATACTTATCCTAGCTTCTCTTACCTTTTTATTTTAATAATAGTTCACAATCTTTAATCAAATGACTTAGACTACCACAAAAACAAAAATTTCTGTCTTTGTGAAATGGAGTTATCCTTTCCCCTAGTTATCTATGCCATCATAGCATTCCAATTCTTCCTGTTAACTTTAGGTGTTGCTTGATCTTTGATTGGTTGCCTAGGAGTTTTTATGTGTGAGACACAACTAGGTTCAACTTCTTTTGATTTTGGAGTAGACACACCTGTTTTGTTTGTTGTTATAGGTGTAGGCACATACACTTCTGAAGGTACTCTTGAGATCTCTGATTCAAGATCAACATAATGTTTAAAGGAAGTTCCAATAGATCCTGCACTGTCATTAGATTGACAGGTAGAAATTCACCCTGGATCATTATCATTTATACACTGGGTTATGGCTCTTGGGGTCCCTTTTTACCTTTAACATTAAATGACTCATCAATTCTTTTTGTGGAAGGAGTATAATCTCCACTTAAGGGATGTGGTACACCCTTAAAATCATTAGTCTTAGTAAATCTACTGTACAAGGGTTTTCCAACTGAATCCTCTTTTGAGCACTTAAAAACAGAAAAGTTCATTTCTTCCTCATAACTTAGAACCTCATTGTTTGATTGTATTTCAAATCCTAAGCCAACTTTACTAGTTGATATGCCAGAATTAATTAATCTCCAAAGATTCTTGGGTTAAGAATTCTTTCATGTATCTAATGTTTTTGCAATTGTTCCTTTTTTTTTACAACTTTCAATTCCTATTTCTCCCTATATCTTTTAAGATTTTATCTTTTTATATATTTCATTAGCCTGGAATGTAAGCTTTTCATTTAGAGGAAGTTGCTGTTTTTTAAATGTAAACAAGTTGAGCTTCTAGTTTATGTACAGCTTAAACTATAGGCAGTATTTGTGATTCATTGTTCACTAACTGATTCATTTGTTCATCACACAGTAGTTCTAAGAGAATGTATGAATCATGCAAGTTTTAGAGCAACAAAGTTACTCATTACTTGAGCTGATAAGCCATAGTGCAATGATTTATCTCTTTAACTGCAGTATGTTCTCCCCCAATGAACAATCCTATCATCCATTGTTCAGCATGCCAATCTGAAGTTCTTCTCTTGCTTCCCAACTTCTTATCGTGGATAAAATGAGTCTTATTCTCTTTCACATCCATGTGTCCCTATGCTTATTACATTCCCTAGAAAGTGGACAGTGTTGTGAAATCTTGAAGCATTCATGCTTCTTTTGTCAAAGCCAATAGGTGTTTTTCCATACACTGCGACTCTTCTTCCGGTTTTCTTATAGAACTTCTTCATTCGAATAGCAATCATTGGTAATATCTGCCAATATATGTCCATCTTCATTCAAAGTCTACCCCCCTCATCAATTTGTTCCAAGATCTTTATGAAGCAAGAAGTCCCAGTCCTCTGATTGTTTGCAAGAGTGAATAGATAACTTCATCAGCAAAAACCAACAGGAACTTCGCTTTTCAAGGATATTGGTTTTGAAGATTGTAGAAGGAGTTGCAAGTACTTGTAGGCACCAGTAAAACCAGACTTAACTCTAATTACGTGCAGCTTTTGCATTATGAAACAAAAGCAAACATTTTTGAGCACTGAAGATGTTTTTGAAGGCACCTTGGATTTCCGGCTCAAAACTCTTAGGTTATTGTACAAAATCATCAATAGATAAAGGTCAACTCTGGTTTAGTTCTCATAGTCATTGCCAGATATGGACCATGCAGCGAGGAAAAGATTTAGGGGAAACTTATGATTTGCATCTCAGTTGATACTTCAGCACCATGAGGGCCTTTCCAAACTGAGAAAGTAATGTTGGAATCGGTCATTACCCTTTTCTAACCACTTTTGAACTGGATATTTTAAATGCTTCAAAACTGTTGTTTGGGGAAATCAGCTTTCTGCATTATCTTTTTGAATTTGCATTACCACCAAACCTAGTTCTGATGGACTTCCCAGATCTCTTTTGCATCATCCATTCCATGAAACCTTCTCATATGCTCTTTGGGAATATGGCCATCAGTAGGATATTCTTAGCTTCCTTTCCTTTCAACAGCTTGATTTCTGCTAGCTAGCTAGTTACTGGTGGAAAGTATTCGGAAACAATACCACTCCTTCTTGTTGGAAATTCTTTTCTTGGAGTTTCCATTCTGATTTAACTTTTCAAACTTCATTGTTAATGTAATCAAGGTAATGCCCATCTCAATAGCCATATATCATACTCTCCTTTCTTTAGAATTGGAGTTTGATATTTGATACGCAGTTGTTTTTGAGGATTCAACTGTTGTTGTTTAGGTCAATCACCAGTGTCTGGTGCATCTTCATGGTTTGATTCTTTCATCATCACTGAGATGTTGTGAGACTAATCATTAGCTGGTTGGAGACCATTTGTAAAGAATCGTAGGAGAGTGTAGTTTATGGTTCTAGTGATTCTTCTTTCTCAATAGAGGTCCCTCTATAGGCTCTATACCACTTGTAGGGTCCATGTGATTAGGATCTATATAGCCTTTGTAAGACAATAGCTAACTTGAATAAAATCCAAATCATCTATGTGAGAGACAGGACTATGAATATCAAGTGTTTTAATGCGGAATATTAACACAAGAATTATAAGAATAAGATGAACAATAAAACTTAATTTGCTATTGATTTCTATTAAGCTCTAATGCTTCTTTTTGATACTTTCAAATCACGTACCATAACATTGTGCTTAGGTTCCTTCTTTATTTCACCAAGGAAACCCTAATGGGCTTTTACAAAGTGTGAAAAGATAATACATATCTTTACCTAAGATATCTCCCTTAGATATCTCTAAGAAAGTATTCTATTCTGTTACATAATACAGACTTAATAAAACAGAACTTAATATATTTGACAAGTACTAACTATAGTACTGCTACTCTACAGTTCTAAACTTTTCGTACTACCAGACTTAACTTAGTACTGCCAGTATTAACTTAGTATTGTCAGAACTAACTAATACTACCAGACTTAACTGTTATACTACCAGTATTAAGTCTTTCACAATCTATTTCCCAACAAGAAGAGAGGCATGTAATTGAGACCATGGCCTATAATGACAAATATAAAAAGATACTCAGTGAAATCTAGAAAGATAAGGTGGAATTAGATGGAAAGATTGTGAAAGAAGATAAGGGAGTAGTAAAAAGGATTAAGGGAGAAGCATTAAAGGAGAAAGACAATCCTGGTGCATTCGTATTTCCTATCAGATTGGAGGGGAAAGTTAACAAAAACGCGTTGGCAAATACTGGGTCGGATATGAACACCATGCCTTATCGAATCTATGAAACATTAGGAAGAGAAGAGATGAAGAAGATTGACAGGGGAATCACAATGATAAATCATACCCAGGCGGAAGCTATGGAAAAGCTCTTTAATGTTCTTTGTCAAGTGGGGGTAACTACCATAATTGTAAAATTTCTTATCCTAGATATACCAATCGACGGTGATGCACCAATAGTGGTTGGTCGGGGATTCCTTTATACGATGGATAGCATACTTAACACCCCAGAAAGACTTTTCTCAACTTTTGATGGAGTTTGTCATCAAACCTTCTGAGCCACTAGATTTGATGTTCTAAGAACAGTTAAGAGTGATAGTGATAATGAGGAGGAATATGGTGATCAAGAGAAATAAGTTTGGTATTCAGCACCAATAATATATGGCCCGAACCTCTCTATCTAAAACTGTACCAATCCGGAAGATCGATCATCAGCTATACAAACAGTAAGTAACCCATTACAAAAAATTAGTGTTTGGAAGAAATCAGTTAGTTTCCTTAGCTCATTACTGGTACCATTAAATCTAGTCAACTAGAAGCCTGATTATAAGGGCGCGTATACTAAAGAAGAAAAAGCAACAGGATAGTGGCGTATGGAAATAAGGTTGACTGATCCGTATGGGAACATTTATTTACAAGGATTCACAACAAAGAAAACGGACCAAAAATTATCAAAGTACCACAAGTTAAGTGATATCATGTACCCCAAACTGGTTTAGGGAATAAAATACTAAGAACAATTGGAAATAAAGGAGAAGCTATTTACTCCGTTTTATGTTATGATTTTTAAAATAAACGTTCAATGTATATACTAATGGATTACATTTGATGTACATATATTAATCGAAATATATGATATTATTAATATTAAGCTAATGAGATGGATTGAGATTATGTTTAAAATTATGCAAAATAATGTAAGATTGTGTAATAGGTTAAGATATTATATATATATATAGATATATATATATATATATATATATATATATATATATATATATATACACATATATATATATACATACATACATATATATACATACACATATATACATATATATATATACATATATATATATATACATATATATACACATACACACACACACATACATATATATACATATATATATATATATATATATATATATATATATATATATATATATATACATATATATATACATATATACATACATATATATATACATACATATATATATATACATATATATATACATACATATATATACATATATATATATATACCATATATTTTATATTTACGTTATCTATACATCTTATATATATATATAAGGGACGCCGCACTTCAAGGAAGTGCGCCGCACTTTTAAATGGGTTTCTTAGATATAAAACTTCCTAAACACGTTTTTAACCCATTATAAAAAATACTCACACACACTCACCAAACCGCCGCAAACCGCTCGCACTTATTTCCTATTTCCAGAAATGCGCCCACATTCGGGAGTGCGTGCACCATTTCACACCAGATTGTTACAGAATGTTTCTATAACCTCAAAAACATCTCACCAATGTGTTAAATCATTTCTAACATAACTATAACTTTATTGTTGATTGTTTTTTATGTGTAGACTTTAGGAACACACGATGACGAGGCCGGATCATCACGATCCAAACGCTCAATACATGAAACCGTGGAAGAGGTATTGCTTCCATAAGTTCACCACGAGTTTTTGCTATGGGAAGGATGTAACAGAGATGCAAAGTCTAGGTACAATACGCAGACTTAACTATGTCTACCAGACTTAACTCTATAACTACCAGACTTAAGTCTGTTTACAATAATTCCTAACAGATGTGATGGAGAAATTGATGACATGTTAAGAATTAAGGTGCGTAAAGCTGAATCGGATGAAGAGATATTTACTTCGGTGGCTTAGATTAGAGCTTTTAATATCAATGAGCCAATTTATGCCGAACTTTGCCATGAGTTTTATTCTACTTATGAGTTTAATGAAGTGTGTGCTGATTATGAGTTGCAAACCAAGAAGATCATCAAGTTTAGACTTGGTGGACGTGCCCACATTTTGACTTTGTTGGAGTTTACTCAAAGGTTGGGATTGCATCAAGCGGTTGAGTTAGAAGAAGATGGTTTTAATGTTTACTTTGAAGGAGGTTTGCGTAATGATGATAATTTTAATGCTCAGGATTATTGGTTGAGCATTAGTCGAGAGGATAACCTTGGTTTGTCTAGGAGTCATACTTCTACTACCAGGAAACCAATTTTGAGGGTGATCCACAAAATGATCACCTATGGTTTGTGTCAAAGGACGACTGGGTATGATAAGGTACAAAAGAATGATTTGTGGCTCTTAAATATGTTTGATGCTAGACACCAAAATGGGTATGCAAATGTAGCTTGGGTGATTACGAGATGGATGAAGAGGAAAAGAGCCGGGACTCAGAAAGAGAGTCAAATTTGCTGTGGTCAATTTATCTTAAAGCTTGCTAGGAAATGCAGGGTGTTGACAGAGGATGTGGTAAGGAGCTTAAGTGCTCCAATTTATTGTAGGGATTTGGATACAACTACACATTTTTTGTTTTTTTTTTGTTTTTTTTTTTTTTATTAAATTAGAGTTTAATCAGATCGATGTAAACTATTCCGGGATCCACAGCTGGTTTACCAAGAAGTTGGTATTCCTAGATCTCCGAGAGCATCTATGCAATTTGTATATAAGATGGTTAGGATGAGATACGCCAAGAGCGATAGAGTGAAATGGAGTATAGGCACACAAAAAGTCCCCCAAAAAAATTATTATCACTAGGACAGGTACCAGGGAGTAGATTGACATATAGCTGGGGTGTATAGTGTTTCCAATTGCAGAGAGCCTACAACCCCACCTGGTTATGCTCAGCCCGCAGTAAGACCGGTATTATCAGCATTACCCGCCTCGCCACCACAGTATCATTAGCAGCAGCAGGATTATGATGGAGTAGTGTCGAGACGACACAGTTGGTATTGTGACTGCAGTTTTTGGCACTCTGTTCTAAAACATTTCGCTTAAAAACAATATATTATTATTAGTATGGTGTGTAAACTACCTCTGTTGCATTTAAACAATATTATCGATCTTCCTATTAATAATTAATATGGATTAATCTTATTTGTGTGCTCTGTAATATTTTATATTTGCAACGGGAAAAAGAAAAAGAGAAGGACGCATGACGAAATGACGTGAACCAAAGATTCAATATATCAATTGAAAAGTATTATTTCACTTTCCCATTTTATCTTTCTCTATAATATTTTCACATTGAGGACAATGCTCATATTAAGTATGGTGGGGGGGGGAGATAAATTAGAAAAGATAAATTAAAAGATAAGTTAAAAGAAAATCTTTTATAACATTTTATTGATCATATATAAGCAATCTGACTCTGGATTGATAACATTGCTGGCATATTTATACCACTCAGAAAAAAAATGTAAGGATTAGAATTTAGAAATTCGGGTAACTATCTTTGATACCTAAGATGATTTTTTTTCTTTAAGCTTCTCGAGTTAAGGAGTAGCAATTGCCAAATATCTCATCCGTCGTTACGGATGTGTATATGTAGTTTTTGTCGCTTTTCTGGAGCATTGATATCGATTTAAAAAATTATATGATTGTGCCGGTGATTTGTTAATTCTAGAACTTTGCTGAAATCCTTTATTAGAACCGCAGAAAGGGAAATTCGTTCGCGTATTATAAACATTTTACTGATTAAGAGGTGATAAAAATATAAATATAAGTAAACAATAATTTTGTTCAAAAAGATTTCTAATAAAATTATCTGAAATTTTATCCGTACGAATTGAGAACGTAAATGTTGGTATTACTGTTTAAATGAAGTGCGAAGGTTGCAAACTTCTAGGTTCGTTTGAAGTAGTGTTCTTATCCTAAGTATGGGGGGAAAGCAAGTTTCCCCCAAGATATAGTGAAATAAGGCAAAAATAAAGCCTTCGGTAAAAAAAAGATAATAAAAAGAATGATGTGAAGGAATAAGTTGGATGTATTACGATAGACGAAATTATATTATTATAAACATTTTTCAATAAATAATAAATAATATCACTAAATACATTACCTCTTTTGATGTTTATGTTTTTGTGGCTTACGACCATGTCTGAAATATAAGTTATTTTACAAGCCAAATGGTAAATTTGAACATTCATGACTGGGCGTATGAGTACTTCCGTTACTATCAATATTTTACTAAATTGTGCGAGTTGAAAAAGAAACTTAACTATAAAAATTCGTAGTTGTCTTTGTTGTCGCGGTTTATCTATGCATGTTGATCATTAATTTGTTTTGTTAAGACGAAATACTTTCGCTTTGATTGCTTGAGGGCAAGCAATAAGCTAAGTATAGGAGGATTTGATAACACTCCAAATATACATAAACTATCCCTCAAAAATACACTAAGTATATACGTTAATGCATGAAATATTGCAAAGTTTGCTTGTTTATTGTGTAATATTCATATCAGGACCAAGAATGAAGAATAGGACTAAACGTGCAAAAGAATCCCGTTAAATACATTAACGGTCATTATATGAAGAATCTAGAAGAGAATTTAAAGAAGAGTTAATGAACAAGGCCAAAGGTGCGCACCGCACTTTCCTTGTGCGGTGGGTACGTCAGACGAATAAAAATGCATTTATTTAAACACCAATGCGGCGCAACAATTTTCCTTGGGCGCGCTCTTTTTTGCCAGTACTCCCAAGTCATAAATGGATTGCAATGATTGTGCAACCTTTCACTCCCCAAATTTTAGCAACTGATGCACCATCCTCAAGTATAAATAGAGCACGATTTTGGAGGAGAAAATCATCCCTTGAAGCATTCTTCTCATCCTATTCTTCATTCTTACCATCTATAATAGTTAGGAAATTGTTCTTAGGGAATTATTGAAGAATAAACCTTATTCTTCCTCACATTCTAGGTTTTAGTAAAGGAAAGTCCCATTTGAATCCGTTAGAAGATTATGTATAAGGAGGTGTTAAGTGGTTATAGCTAATCTTTGGTTGTTGGAATTATTGTTCAAGGAAAACTCTTGCGAATCAATATATTTTGCTACTAAGATTGGGTATAAACACGTACCTTCATTTATATTATGAATTCTGAATTTGATCATGCTTGTTATGTGTTTGCATTGATGAATATGGGTAGTTTAACAAGTTTGTTGGGATCATAAGGAATTAAGGAATTAACTTGGATACTTATGTTTTTTTGAAACGATTAATAGGAACTTGATGTTTTACAGCTTGGACTTATTAATCATCATTTGAACATCATTCTATCCGGATATATGTCGAAAGACTCTGGCGAAATGCTTGATTTCTTAAATACTAGTTATCTTAAGATCAAGCCAAGAACAATAATGAGATGTGGGTTGGATGGTTTAGAGAAACTTGGAGTAAATGGATGATGTATTAATGGATATGTGTGTGAAATTGGAATGACAACAAATGGAACAACCAACCCCTCTCCAAGACTAGGAGATGGTGTATATATACACATTGAGCCGGTCCATGGGCTGGAGTTTGGCCACCCAAGGCCTTGCCGGACTAGATTACTAATCTAATCTTAGACTAACTACGACTAAGACTTGTTTACAACTTTGAAGTGACCGACACTTTTCGTGTTTCCCAACAATCTCCCCTAAGGAGGTCACACCAATTATAAACTTTAAACCCTAGCAAACTATGCCTTTACTCTAGTCCTTTAGCTCGTACTCTTGACTTCTCATGTGAAAAGTTGTAGTGATCATGACTTCTTGGATTGAGCTGTCTTGACTTGTATTTGACATAGTATCTTTGACATCTTAGATCATCAACCAAGCACAATCTCTACGCCATCTTGCAACTTTGCCACCTTGTGGACTGCTACTTCTGACGACATGCTCATACCATTCTTGAAAAGCTTTAATGTTGCATCTTTCTTGAAATTCTTTAACTTTAACACTTTGACACTTCTAGAAAGATGTGTGGTATCAGAGTAGCGGAAGTCTTGAAACATGTACTTGAGCTTTCATGATGACTTTATGTTTGTCGGTCGGGTATGAGCATGTGGTTATGGATCTTGTGAGCCAGCTGGAATCAGGAACCTCCACCACCATTTTACATAGCCTGCATAAAACAGTTAGCAATAAAGCAGGGGGACGAATATGGCTTTGTCATTCGTCCAGGTTTGGTTGGCAAACCAGTCCGGATCCGTGAGGATCGACCTGTGATCAGATAGATTCAATTTAAGAAGAATCTTCTTGACAGGATTTCCAGCTGAAGTATTGAATCTTTCTAACACATAAGTATTAGATTCATCGTACTCAGCATGTTCTCATTATCGGAACGTCTCAAAGCAGACAGCACGATAAGAGTGAACCAGTGAGTTACTATCTCACCATTGATATAGAAAATTGATTTGAAAATCAATCGGTGTATCACTTACAAAATTGTTTTTGTGACACACGAGAGTGTGATCATTTCAAAAGTTCACTAACAACCGTTGATCCATTCCTGGAACAAGTTTGAGTCTTATAGAATCGCCCCATCGTTTCTTTTCCAGTTGTCACAAGTTTGATCATAAAGACGCCCAATTACCTACAAGAGCTTGTTTGAATTTTGACTCAAGCCAGGATTTCCATCTTCATTGTGAATGAAATCACTCTGATGTTCTGCAGAATCACAAGGATACTGCGAGGACTCTTTAATATATATCTTGTAATTCACATTGTGTGACTTAGCAGATAATTGACAAGTGTCCTAAATGATATTTTTATGGATGATTCTCTATTTGGCCCTAGACCTCAATAGTGCACTTTGATGTTAGTAGATCGGAGGCTGGAGCTGAGTGCCTACCTTTCCAATAACAACTAACTCGGAGTGAGAAAAGTCACTAGAAATTAGTGTATCTCCGTGAGTTTTGAAACAAAGTCTTTCAGACTTTGAGTAGCTGGGAGGGGGTGTGCATAGCGTCACTGGGTCCAATGACTGTCTTCAATTCAGACAACACCTGAGTGATTCTACAGCACATGCATGACCCTGTTTCCTGCCTAAGTGTATGGAGGCTTCTTATTTTCACCCTTTATCCTTACATTTCTTTTTCATTCTTCAACCCCTTCAATGCATACCGAGACTTCATAACTAACACCTTGTTGGGTTTGTTCCAGTGTTAGCTCCATCTCAGTCGGCATTATTCCTTGTTCTCACTTTTTCTCCTTTTTAATCATACCTAAGGACTTCTACACTAACTAGTGGATATCCCTGGGTAGATCCCTCCGGTTCTGGCTGGATCATGGGATCTGAAAACCTAAGCCTAACCGCCTTATATACATCAATATAATTAAGAGCATGTCAGTCTTTTGGGTATTTCAATCACAATCCTTTCCAAACAAACATGAAAATTTTCAATCAAAGTGTTTGTATTATAAATATCAAAATATTTACACTTTGAGAGTTTTTCATCATCACTAAAAGCTCCCCCTTAACATGTGCATCGTAATCGTAGTACATGCTAGGTATGGAGTGCATTGAGTCCATTTTATTTGATCACTTCTGTCAGTATTTATTAAGTCCAGGTTAATCACATTTTCTCCCCTTATCCAAAATGTTAATCCCTTGATATTTTGGATATCAATTGATTAACCGTTCGGGGACAAAATGAGATATTAGAGAAGATTGGAAACGATTAATTGCTCCCCTCAACCTATTAGGGTTTTATTTATAAGATGATGCCGAGTACAATTATTTTAAAATTTTGAATTTACTGAGAAATTCTTGAAAAATTTGTACTCGAGCACATCTTATAATTCACCAATAAGTCTACACAATAATGCACATATTCACAAGATAAGTGTATTTACGAGGATTGACCTTTTTAGGATGAGAACAACATATGATAAATCATATGGTCCTTTGTAGAAGCCGTAGGTCACCCCCGATGTCCGTCCACGCGACAAATCTCTCCAAGCTCCTCATTATCCTCCTTGTCGTTTACCTCTAGTCAATCGCCTGGATCATGCTCTTGCGTTTGCCTTGTCCACGTGGATCCAACAGAGTCTATGGCAAGTCTCCATTCTTAATCCATGAGGCGATCATTAAAACAGCCCTGAACGTCATCAGAGTACCATCGCTAAACTAGGTAGTTCGTCAATGCGCCATCAATCTGTTCTTCTTAGTCTTTATTCTCGTATTTGAATCCTCTTGACGGAGTATGGAATTATCAAGCCGTCTTGTCTTCTCAGATTGATCTGTTCTTGTCCGGTCGTTTGTGAGGTTGAGTTTCTTCTGATAACTTTCAACACCCAGTTGAAGATCTTCCACACGTCGCTGGATGACAACTCTTCGTGTAAACATTCGTAAGGAGACATTAAATGCAATACGTTCTTCAACGCTTAGATTAGTCACTTTTCCTTGCACGAGAAGAAGCAGCATATCTTCAATGTCTTGGATCCTTAGTCTGTGGAAGTCGCCTTCTTTGAACTTGTAGAGAACATCATCATCCCTTCGTACTGTAATCCAGTCAAGATGCTTATAATCATGCCATTCGACAATTTCAACCTTTGTGACAGCAATGATCCGTCTTTTTGAATAGACGTCCCGAGCTGATTCCCTTAAGGTTGCAAATGCATAGAACTGTCGTCGCTTCTTGCCCCAATGCGAGATTCCCCAGAGGGCGAATTTGTCGTATTTGACGATCGTTTGACTCCACATTGAGTTAGGCACTAAGTCTTCTATCCATTTGATATGTCCGTAATCTGCAGCCTTAGTCTTCGTTACTGAAGTAGAGTACTTTCGGCTTGACACACCACCACGTAGATATTCCAGGTCGTTATTGATGAAGTGATGAAATGGTATAACACGACGACCTTGAGAATTTGGAACTAACGGTAGTGGCTGTCGCAGATCATGCGGATATTGGCGACCTTCAGGGTTGATCCAGTCTAATTTCTCGGTTGTGGCTTTGTAGACCTCCTCACAAAAATATTCCAGTTCAGTCAAACTCTTGCAAGTGCCTTTCATGAGCTCAAATGTTGGACCAGCTAGCAATTCAGGTGTTAGAGTTTAACATTAGCCGGTTCAGCACAAAAGCGGAGAATCAAATGTAGAATCGGTTTAGTTCACAAACGACTCTCGAGGTCCTAGTTGTGCAGATTGCAAGCAAGGTGAGACGGTTTCATGAACGCAGGAACAGAACTATTCCATGCATGATCCGGAGAAGTTAGTCCCTTAGTAGAGTTTTTGAAACCAATCAGGAAGATGTTGACCTCTTCTTCTGCTATGCTTCATCTTGACACCTTTTCGAACTCCTGATCTGCAGGTCCTTTTAAAGAACTCGGTAGATTGCATAGCTTCCTCTACGGAGCAGATTGGGCTAGCAGATTTCTTGTGAGTCTGAGAACATGAACCGTTAGTCTTTCTGCTGTCTTGGTGTCGTTTCACTTGGAGCAACTGGTAGAAGCAGTTCCTTTCCTGACCTTCTCTTTGTGGACCCCCGGTCGTGGTTCTTGATCATCATCTGCTCCGTCTCGAGGTCTTTTTATTGTGACCGTATCGCCATAAGTATCTAGCAGAATTTTGTCGGCTTCATACGCATCAACTAATGCCTTGTAGAGCTGTCTTTGGACGTCAGACCTGTTGATAGATTTGTTAGCTTCCATCTTGTCAATTAAGATCTTTTTCAGCTCTAGTTCTGAAAGATTAGCAGCTACAACATGAGACGTCTTGGCTTCCTTTGAAGATCGTAACAGAACCTCAGACTTGAGTTGTTCGTTCACTAACTTCTCAATTTTTGGTGTGATCTTCGAGACTTCACTCTTGACTTGTTCCTTGATTACTTTCTTGATTCCTTCATCGATTGAATCAAGGAATTATTGCTTTTCAGCTTGAGCCTCTTCTCGAATTCTATCAGACTTCAGTTGGACTGCAACATCTACTGCTTCCTTCAGTTTATTTGCCAGGTACTGGTCAACGATGCCAGGAATGGAAGAGAGTGCTTCAGCATATTGATTTGTTTGTTTGAATTCCGAGAAGTTATCTTCTAAGGCTTTTAGTCTGTTATCAAAACCAAACAACGAAGAAAAGTCAGGAATATTTTGAAGTGAGGAACTTGGAGTAGTAGCCGGTGTCAGGATTGGTGGTTGTTGTAATTGAATGAAGAGAGGGTTCGGTGTTGGAGGACGATTGGTTAGTGCAAAGAAGGATGGCTCCGCAATGGCAGTGACAGGAATATCTATTAGAGAGGTAGCTTCAGCATTATGTCCAAATATAGCATCAACACCGGTATCTTGATTTGGATTTAACATGTTAGAGACGAAGCCAGATGATACATAAGAGCTCTGTTGTTGACCATCAGGATTTACCGGAGTTAGGGTTACATGAGTGTCTTCAATTTCCTGGGTTGCTTGAACCTAGGGCAATATAACATCTGTCATTACATCATCTATTCCTTCAAGATTAGCATTGGTATCTTTGTCCGTCTCATTTCCTTGGTCCTCTACATCTGTAGCATCTTCATCTGCCTTTTCTCCTTCAACATCCACCCCTTCAACTTCATTGTCACTGTCTTCATCATCTAAGGATGAAACACGAGAGGGTGTATGAACTATAGGATCGAAGGTATCATCTTCATCAGTTTCCTCTTCATGTGTTGTTTCATCATCATGAGTTGTGAGCTTTGGATGAATGAAATCATCACCATCATCTTCAGATTCAGTCTGTGCTTCATCATCATCATCTTGATCATCTTGACTTTTGAGTTCATCATCTCCACTTTTAGCATCATCGTCATCATCTTGAACGTTCTCATCATCTTCATTTTTATCTTCATCTTGATCATCTTCACTTGACTTCCAGGAGATATCATCATCTGAGTCATAATCAGGTGCATCGGGAACCCCTGGTGAAACACCAGTTCCTTCATCTGCACCAGACCCGCTGGCATGAGAGCTGTGAGTCTCTTTACGGCTTCTCTTGGTGATTATCTTGAGTTGCTCAGCTTCTGTCAAAATCGCCTCAGAGATAGTCTCTAACTCTTTAGCCTTCTGCTTTCCTTTTCCAGTCTTCTTGCCTTTCTTTTCTTTGGGGACTGTGGGAGGCTTCTGCTTAGTGGTTGCATCAGAATCAGCTTTCTTCTTACTTGCTTTTGTCTTTGGAGGAATCTTTCCTGAAGCAATAGCATAATACTCTTTGTATGATTCAGAGTTGCGGATGTCCTCGTTTGTTAACTCTGCTGGTAAGATAGTCCCGTACAACTGAGTGTCTTCATTCCTTGAGATGACATTGATTGTCGTGAACATTGGGTCATCTCTGGCATAGTGCCAATTAACCTTGTTTCTTCGAGGAATTGAAGGGTCTTTAGCCATGACAAAGTTGACGATTAGCTTGGTAAAACGAGGATAGTACATCGCATTGCCCTTCTTCGTATTCTTGTTCTCAATCTGGTAAATGAAGTCCTCCCACAGAAGATATGCATAATCAACCTTCTTGTTATTGTACATTCCCCATAAGATTTGAGCTTGAGAAAGACGAAGACTGTCGTAGGATGTTTTACCACTGAGACATTTGTTGATGATAGCAGCAAATGATCTCCAGGGTTGATGCAGCTTATTGACATTGACATCAGTGATCTTTCTTATTTCTCCAGAGTGACCAAGACTGGCTAGAAATGCGAGAATCTCCTTCTCAAGAGGTGGTTCTTCAAACTTCTTATTACCGACTTTAGGACAAATTTGAAGTATGTCTCTGAATTGATCAAGATTGAGAATGTGCTTTTTGTTGTTCATCTTGAATCTGACAGATCGATTATGAATATAAGCAGAGGCCCAGAACTCTTGCATATAGATCTCTGGAACATCAGCAGAGACTTGGAATGCCTTGTAGAAAGGAGTGAGCTTTAACACATCATAGACTACTTGAAGAGTTGCTTCCTTTGATGTGACATCCGAGCTTAAACGAAGATTACATTTACCAATCTTAAGTCGGTCGGTAGGAGCAACTAAAGCATCATCCAAAGCAATCTGATCCGCCTTTGAGATTTCCATGAGTCTGTTTAAGAAAGAGTCAGTGCAGTTTATAATGTGACACAATCATTCATGCATTAGAACCTTTATGACTTTTAGCACTTTGAAGATCAATCATCTTAGATAGACTAATAGCGTATGAGACAAAGGCACCTATTGTAACAACTAAGTTGAATGTAGTTAACCTTGGTTTTGTCAAGCTTTTAATGTCTATTTTAAACTAAGAGACTTGTTTAATCTAACCTTAGTTTGAAAAAATTTGATCTTAAGTGTGTTATGTCAAAACTGGTTATGATTCGAAAGCTTTATCACTCGTTCGGTCCTTAAAGTATAGCACTCGTTTGGTCCTTAAAGATAAACACTCGTTCGATCCCTAAAGAAATTACTCGATCGGTTCACAAAGCTTTAGACTCGTTCGGTTCACGTTAATCATTAACTCGTTCGGTTGCTTAAGACATAAAACTCGTTCGGTCCTCATTGTCAGACTCTCATTCGGTCCACATTGTTAGACACTCGTTCGGTCCACATTATCATACACTCGTTCGGTCCACATTATCATATGCTCGTTCGGTTTATACTCTTTTACACTCGTTCGATCCATACTGTCATACACTCGTTTGGTTCATAATCATATACACTCGTTCGGTCCCCACAGTCAAAGATTCGATCGGTTGTCAAAGATTTAGACTCGATCGGTTTCAACACTCAACCATCTTCCAAACAAAATTTTGCATATGGTTTTATCAATACAGACATGTTTAAACACTTATATATCAGTTAAGATCACATTGGTTGAGGGAATGACATCATACGAGCAACATGACACAATAAAATCAAGAAAATCGAATGAACTAACAAGCATGAGATCAAGAGTGCATAAAAATGATTCTAACACTTACAAATGAGCATGACATTGCAATCCCACACAAAACCCATAACATTAATACAACATTTATCATAAATCCTAAGTTTCGAGCACTAATTAAGCAAGAACACATTCATAGGTTAACAGTACAAGAAACTGTTTCATACATATATAATACACACCTAAGACAACAAAAACCCCCAATCAATTTTAAGTTTATACTACTTTTGATTTTAAGAACCCTAATTTAAAAATTAGGGCAGCCGCGATCAAAAGTAGGGTGAACCATCAATTCTTTTGGGATTTGAGTAGATTAGGTGATGAAGAACAAGTTATATGTTATACCTTAGTGATGATTATAGCTTGAAATGATGATATGGAAGGGTTTGATCTAGTGTATGCGTGCGTGTGTGTGTTTGAGTGTGAAAGTGATTAGGAATAGTGACAAGGGACGGGGGGTGGGATGGGTAGATTTAAACCAATTATAATTTTGACACCTTTGGCCCCTCTAAGTTTACACCACTTTACTATTTTGCATATAAGTTTTATAAGGCATATTCAAGAAAAAACAAATAGCACATATGGTCCCTAATGTTTTAATCTCTCATACCTATAGACTTAATTTAGCAAAATACACCCCAAAGGCATAAACAAATAACACATAAGGCACACGCAAGCTAAACTTAATTGACTTTCTATCAAGAGATATTTCGTTATTGTTTAAAAACCTTTTCCCTTTAAAAGCTCATTTTATCATGACGAAGAGATTTGACATTCTTTCCCCTCAAACAATGACCCGTTTTCTATTTAAAGAGTTGTAGTCGTTGTTTGAGAAGTCAAATGTATCTTTAAAAATATTTTCAGATGATGGAATGATTTTATATATGAAAAACAACAAACACCATGGTAAATAAGATTTCTCTTATTTATACTCATAAATGCACTGAAACGTACACTTATGGAAATATAGACAGCACGGGTTGTGATGCAAAGTAATCACAAGCCTTTGCATGGTCATAGAGTAGACCATGCCCGAGAATAAATTCCCGTTGTTAGGAACAACTGTCTTTTAGACGACATGTTTTCCTCAAGGTGAAAAACGGGTTACTATCTGAGATAATAGCAAGCCATCTGGCATGTTTTGAAAACATTAGAAACTTCTGCTCGAACTTCATTTACAGGCTCGTATCATTGTTGAATGACATTTCTAAGACCGTAAATGTTATCGATTTTCAGAAGACATGCCATTTGAAAACTTCTTTTTGTATTTTTCTCATTTTTTAATTTTGTATTTTGTTTTTGAAAAAATTATATAAAAAGAAAATATTTTTGGTTTTTCTGAGTTATATTATATACATATGATACAAAGGATATTCGAATAGGTACCGCCACTATTTGTCAACATCATCTGCCAACTTTTTCAGAGTCTCCGGCGTAAAACTTCGCATACCCAGCTTGTTGATTAAAAATTCAATTCTTTCTTGTCCAAGAGCTTTAGTAAAGATGTTCGACAATTGATACTCCGTATTGACAAAGTAAAGTTCGATCACACCATTTTCAACATGCTCCTTGATGAAGTGAAAGCGGATGTCTATATGCTTGGATATGGAATGTTGAACGTTGTTACAGCATAAGGCAATAGCGCTTTTGTTATCACAGTACATTGGAATTTTATTAAATCCAAAGCCATAGTCGGTAAGTTGTGATCTCATCCAAAGGACTTGAGCACAACAACCGGACATATATTTAGCTTTCGTACTGGATATCGCAGCGCTTTTCTGCGTTTTAGACGACTAGCTCACAAGTCCATCACCCAAAAGTTGTATACTACCAGATGTGCTACGGCGTGTATCTTGACAACCAGCATGATCCGCATCTGCAAATGCTGTTAGTGCAATGGAAGAATCCTTCGGATACCAAAGACCCTGATGTACGGTTCCTTTTAGATACCGAAAGATCCTTTTTACCACATTTAAGTGCTTTTCGGTAGGCCGGGCCTGATACCGGGCATACATGCATATAGCAAATTGTAGGTCAGGTCTACTGGTTGTGAGATAAAGGAGGGTGCCAATCATACCACGATAGTGTGACGGATCTACAGCTTTCCCTTCTTTATCCTCATCCAGTTTGGATTTCTCCACCATGGGAGTATCCACTGGGTCACAAGATTCAAAGCCATATTTCTTTAGTGATTCAAGAGCATATTTAGATTGGTTTATGAAGATGCCTCTGGGACTTTGAGAAATCTGTAGTCCTAAGAAAAATGAGATTTTACCCATCATCGACATCTTGAATTTTGAACACATGATTTTAGCGAATAGATCACAAAGTTCAGGAGTAGATGCAGCAAAGATAATGTCATCGACATATATTTGTACCAGTAGTAGTTCCTTGCCTTCTCTACGGATGAACAGAGTAGGATCCACTGAGCCTTTTGAGAAGTCATTGGATATCAGGAATGAAGACAACATATCATACCACGCGCGTGGAGCTTGTTTCAACCCATAAAGAGCTTTCTTAAGCTTGTACACGTAGTTAGGTTTGTCTGGATCCACAAATCCGTCCGGTTGGCTAACATAAACCTCTTCCCGCAGATTACCATTCAGAAACGCAGTCTTCACATCCATTTGATAGACGACCATGTTCATATGAGCAGCAAACGCTAGAAAAATTCGTATAGCCTCTAATCTTGCAACCGGAGCGAAGGACTCTTCAAAATCGATTCCCTCTTCTTGACGATAACCACGAGCGACCAACCGAGCCTTGTTTTTCAGAATACCTCCTAACTTATCAAGCATAACCTTATAGATCCACTTAAGAGTAATGACCAATGCTTTATCAGGAGGAGGAACAAGTTCCCTGTTAGATATGAGTAAAAGACTCGGTCACCCCGTATATTTATTGTTTATAATAGTTCATAGTTTAATAGTTAATCGTATGTCTTTCGATTTTAAGCCGGGTACTAATACCCGGTATTTTGTAAAAACTATATA